>JAFISD010000128.1:0-88324 GCA_022560085.1 Helminthosporium solani
AAGGGTAGAAGGGAGCTCTAGTTATCCTAATAGAAGGAAATAAATAAATATAACTATTAGTTAATATATTTATTTATAATTTCTATTTAGCTATTAGTTCCTTTATAATAAGTAATTAATAACTTAACTTACACTCCTAGGATTCTATAAAATTTAGACTAGAAACTAGATATAAACTAGAGTCCTTAGTTAGATATAATAGTCTCTAGGGTATAACTAAATTAATAGATCTATTTTATAAATAGCTCTACTATACTATAGGTATTAATCTTTTTATAATAGGGGATAGAGATTGCTTACTTTAATAGTTATAGGAGGAAAATAGAGCTCTAGAACTAAAGGTTAGGTAATCTATTAGAGTAGATTACTAAAGCTATAAGAGTTTTAGATTAGATAAGACTATATATAAAAGAGAGTAGAGAAAAGTACCTCTAAGCTATATAAGAGGACTAAGCTAAGCTAAGCTTAGCTTAATACGCTTTTAGAGAGCTAATTAGGTAATTAGCTCTATATAGGCTACCTATAATATTATATATAACTATTATATTTAAAAGTATTTAGATAATAACTTTAAATAGAAAGTTTATATATACTTCTTTAATACTAAATTTTACTATAGTTTAAATACTAATAAATATTCATAAATAAAATTATACTTATTATAAATAAATCTAACTTAAATTTTTTAAAAATGTTAAGTATTTATTAGGTTATAAGCTTATAAAGTTATAGCCTTTTCTTAATTTTCCTAGTAAATAGTGGGGCATTACGCGCATAGACACCTTACGTCTACCGAATAGATTCGCATGTGGTAGCCGACGTTATATTCCGCACACATACACGTTGTTAACTCCTTCATCGTTCGGATTCCTTATCTCGTCTTTGTTCGTTTTTCTTGCAATTGACTAGAGACACGTTCCGTTCCGTCATGGACACCGCAAAGAAAGCCACCCAACAAATCTCAAAGGCCGAGGAAAAGGTCGAGGAAAAGGTCGAAGAGACCTTAACAGTACTCTGGAACGACCTTCCCGACTGGCAACGAGATAATCACCATATCCTCTCCGGCTACCGTCCGGGTTCCAACTCCTACAAGAAGTCGTTCGGATCTCTAAGCTACCTCCACAATGAAAGCGTCAACATCTATTCCCATCTTCTAGGCGCTATCCTAGCACTCATTGGTTCCATAACGCTATACTCCGTTCTTGGACCGCGATACACGTCAGCTACCAGAGAAGATGTTGTAGTGTTTAGCTGTTACTTTCTCGGGGCTGTAGCATGTCTAGGGATGAGCGCTACATACCACACAATCTCGAATCACAGCCACGAGGTAGCCATTTGGGGCAACAAGCTAGACTACCTAGGCATCGTCCTCTTAATCTGGGGAAGCTTTATCCCAGTCTTATACTACGGCTTCCAAAGTGAACCGCAGCTTATGAAAACCTACGCAGCAATGGCAAGCGCTCGAGCAACCGCCCCAACCAAACCCAAAACTAACACAGAACAGATCACCACCCTAGCCGCCGGAACCTCCGTAGTATCCATTCACCCCAAATTCCGGACTCCAGCTCTACGCCCCTTCCGCGCCTCGATGTTCGTAGCCATGGGCCTTTCCGCCGTCTTTCCTGTTCTGCACGCACACCGTCTCTACGGCCTAGCCCATCTTCGGCAAAGCATCGGTCTGGACTTCGTCGTCCTCCAAGGCATTCTTTATATCCTTGGTGCAGCCATCTACGCGGCGAGGTTCCCCGAGCGGACAAGCCCGGGGAAGTACGATATCTGGGGCTCGAGCCACCAGATCTTTCACTGCTTAGTTGTGGCTGCGGCCGCGGCGCATCTTGTCGGCCTGATTAAAGCGTTCGACTTTGAGCATAGTCAGAGAGATGGCTACGTGCGCTTTATATTTTTGGGTGAAAAAGGATGGTAGAGCGTCTTCTGTTTATCGTCCTTAGTCGAGCGAGCAACAAGGTACACACACATACTATGTCCCGCTGTGTTCTCGCGGAACTAACGAAAAGGTAAGCATCCTAGTTCTCCTTTCGACGCTCTAAAATCGCTATGATGATTCCTTTCTATTCAAGTTTCAAGACGGATCGGAGAGGCATGTGCTTGCCTCGTTGAATGAGACTTTCCAAACTGATCAATCCTTACCTTCGTCATTCTTCCTTGCACAACTGTCGGAGCTGAAAGCTGACAACAAAGTAAGACAGAGATTCTGATGAGCTCATGTCTCGGATTAAGATACCACAATAATCACACCTCAAAAACAATAGATCTCACCAAGCAAAGCAGACGGAACCTTTGTCGAAAGACTTCACGCACGGCTATCGTTGGAAAGGTATCTATAGATTTGACTTTTATCGTTTGTAGTGTGACGGCTTGCGCTTTTCAGCTAGCTATCTTACAGCTGAATGATTGAAGTTAGGTTAAAGAGATTCCTATCGAAACGAGACCAAGGCTCGCAAGCACTAAACAAGAAGCCACATTTGTTTCCGTACGCCTTCCATGCCCAGAAGACATCCATACCTATTCCGCCCATTTGTTTCCATTGACCTTTGACCTGAGCCTTGGTAACTCCCATCAAACCCGCATATTGATGGTAGTATCGCATTGCGCACGTGACCCCTCTACCTAGATGTATACCGTACTCATCTAAGATCTGTTCCTGGCGCTTCGTCTGGGCTGGCCGTCGGCGGTTGCCGCTTTCTTAGGTTGTTTCTTCTTGGCGGGTTCCTTCTTTTCACTAGCCTTGGGACGGCCAGGCTTCTTCTTCTCTCCGTCAGTCTTGGTTTTCTTCGACGAGGGCTCTTTTTTATCAGCTTCGGCACCATTGGTCTCGGTGACCGCTGTTTCTTCGGCCTTGCGTTTTGTCCCAGTCTTGGGTGCCTCGGCTTCCTTTTCTTCAGCCTTGGGTGTTTCTGGCTGCTTTTCTTCCTCCGTTGACTCATCAGCTGGTTTAGCAGCGCCATTTGGCTTCTCAGAGTCGTCCTTTTTCTCGCCAACAGGCTTCTCCGGCTCAGTTTCCTTCTCCGGCTCCTTCTCAGGCTCCTTCTCAGCAGGAGCGTCCTTCATCTCCTCATCCTTCTGTTCTGATACGGCAGGTTTGCCTTCACCATTCTTCTCAGACTCCGCGGGCTTATCCGCTTCCTTTTCAGACTCGAAAGGTTTTTCCGCTTCCTTCTTGTCAGGCTCGGTCTGCTTTTCTTCGTCCTTTTTAGACTCGCCGTTGGCCTTCTCCTCCACGTCGATTTCGGAGGCACGTTTGACGACGTCGTTTCCTGACCGCTCAATATGTACAGCAGGATTTTCGGGCTCAGCATTCTTCTTGATGGTGTTGCCTCGCTTCGATTCGATGGCGATCTCGCCTTGCTCCTTGACCTCGGCAACCTCACCGCCAGGCTTTCCTCCTCCCCATTTCCATGAGACTATCGCAATGCGTCAGTAAGTCTTGACTGGATAGACGATGGAAGATGGGCTTGCGCCAGTTCCGCAGCTTATGCGCCAATTGAGGCGCATTCGCGTCAGCAGGGTGATACACTGAGCGCGCGGCTTCCAGTGCTTCGAGCTGCATCCGCGACTCCTGAAAGTCGGAATTGAGGGAACGCGCATACCTTGGTCACCCTTCTGGACTTCAGTGTCGGCCATTGTGGTCGTGTTGCTCGAATAGGTACAAATATTGGAATATGACGTGATAGGCCACAAAGCCGGACTCAACGGTCGCGAAATCCGAAGAGATGGCGGATTGAGTCGCGTGAAGCTTGAATTGAAACGCGAAACTGGAAGAAAGATGCGCGCGTGGTGATGCGGCGATTGATCGCAAGCAGCGTAGAGGCGAGAGTGAAAGAAGAGGTATGAAGTTGTACAGACCGAACAGATGCGAGTAATGGGCGATCTTGGATTTTGATTGGCTCATGCACAATTACGGGGAGGGGTGGCTGGTCTGCGGTCGGTACCAAGCGTCAGTGGAGGCCCGTGCGGGGTTTTGATCGGTAGGGCTGGAATTTGGGGATATGATATATAGATAGCCGATGCAATGTTGAGTAAAAGGCAATAATAATGGTGGTGGTGAAGCGGTGGTAAAGTGGTGGTGAAGTGGTGGTTCAAAGTGAAGGGAGGTTGCAGGAGAGAAAGGGAGAGAAGCTGGAAAAGCGCGTTCTGACCACGTAAACAATGTTTAAGGAAGGAGTGACCGACATCAGACGCGACCTTAGCGTGACTCCTCTCCCAAGGTTCAAGGTCATCGCCATTGATCAGGCTTCCAGAGTTTTACGACACTCAAAAGCAAGCGAACAACTGAGATACGACTTTGAAAAGGCGCGTGAACGTGGCTTTGGCATTTGTCCTCTATCAAACGACTTCCCAGATAGCCCAACGCCTTCCCAGACATGCCCAGCGACTGAAAACGAAGCTCACTAGACTCAGGGCGAGAACAGCACAGAAGAATCCCACCAAAGACTGAGCCCCAACAGTCTGTATGAGCTCTCCGCTGATTGGGATGCACACCAATGTTGCCAAACTTGCAACGAAATACATGGAACCGTAATATCGCCCAAACTCTTCGGCTCGACACAATTGCCCGAGGCAAGCTGGTGTGAGAGCCATCCAACTGCCTGTTCCGAAGCCAAAAAGAGCCGCGAAGCAGTACAGCGCTGCCAATGACCGGGTGCCGAGAGGTAACCACAAAGCGAGCATCCAGACCAAAGTAAAGATGAGCATGATGAGCAGAGTGTTGAATCGCCCAATCTTGTCCGCAGCATAACCTGGAAGTATGCGCCCGAGACAAGACACTCCGTTCAAGGTTGAGATCAGGTAGAATCCTGTTTCTGACGAGAAGTTGGTGCTCAACGTCGCGTAGGTTGGAAGGATCCCAAGCGCGCCAAACAAGACGATCTCGAAGCCGAAAACGCTGACCGTGAATAGGCTAAAGCGTAAGTCCCCAAATATAGACAACGAAATGATTGCCTTCTTCTTCGCCGCTGCCGTTGGTGGAATCCGAGCCTTCATGAGGATGTTGCCGATGACGAAGCATACTAGAAATGTAAACCCAAGGATGCGGAGAGACCAAGCATATCCGTACTTTGGCAGCGTCGATCTCAAGATTAATGGAATTGACAGTCCTCCAAATGAGCTTCCCACCATAGCTATGCCTTGAGCGAGACCTCGACGGGCTTTAAACCAGTGTGCCACAGCAGCCAGCGAGGTAGTCGTCAACATAGCAGCTGCGATCCCGCCTAGAACGCCGCAGCACAAGAGCATCTGCCAATATTTTTCACACTCTGCCAGCAGGAACATCATAACCAAATATCCGAAACTTCCAAAGAGAGCAATCCAGCGCGGCCCGTATCGATCAAACAACGGCCCAACCCATATTCCCAATGCCAGCGAGAGGTATGTGAAGACCGATGGAATCCAGCCTACATCTCGTGCGGTATAATTCGACAGCTGGTGCTGCGTCCAGTAGTCCTGTAGAGTTCCAATTGCAACCATGAAGCCGAAGGATGGGAAGAGTAGTAACCACGCCGCCACTACAACTAGCCACGCTCGCAGCCCACCTTCTGGAAAATCATCTTCAGGATCCGTTTCCAGTACAATTTCTTCATCAGGTTCGGTGTCAGGATGTTGGAAGTAGGATCGACTTTGTGCGGCCATAGGCGGTTCAGACGGTCGATGCATCACTCTCGCGCTGTGCGTAGCTTCACTCTTCCTTGATATAATTCTCCCTAGGAAGCTGCCTCCTTCGTCTGTTATAGGTGCAGCTTTACTGTCAGACGGCACGCCTTGCAGCTGAACAACCGGATTCGCGGAAGGGTCCATGGCTCTTTTATTTCAAACTCTTGTTCCCCACTGGACTTTCCGTAGGTAATAGCCTCAAGTTGGCTCGGTACCGTCCTTTGATAGATCTTGAGAAGCACTGCTTGACGTCCGATCCTGCAGAAGATTTAATCTGAGAGCACGACAACGAAGCAACAGGCGGAGGGCTCTCGGCTTTGGCAACTTCCTATGCAATGTGAGCGTTCTTTGCTTTTATACATGACTCTGGATCATTGCACCAATGCATGCGCCATATGCGCTGTCTCGGCATGGATTAGCAAGTTGTGGAGCCTTCCAATCCGACCACTTGCCCCAACGCCCCACACCCAACATCACTCCGGCTAGCCGTGACGGGAGCACAAATGCGAGCAGCAATCCGATTCTCCCTATGCTTTACCGTCCTGAGAAAAAGCACCCAAAACACATCATCAGATATCCATAGCTCACACGCCATCATGCAAGCTTGCTGTACTTCGTAGTGGTGCATCCATTAATTGGTCATTATTACCATGTACAACTCTATATGTTGGAATATCTACCAATCGCATATTTTGTCTCGGTATGAACGGTGCACTAGCAATGACAAGGCAGTCTAGATGACTCTTTGATCTCATCTCGACATGCTTTACAAATTCCGTCGCCGTTTCTACTAGCTTTTCTTTCCGAGACTCCGACTTGTTGACCTACCATTGGCTCGGAATTGCGAATCCATTCCGGTAGCCTTGATCGTTTACACTCACAACTTCGTGGTATTCATGATTTGATGCTTGCGTTGAAGGTGTGGGGGGGAAGTCCCTTGATTCCAGAGTGTGTGTATGTGTATGTACTAGCCGTGGTCTGTGAGTCTAAGTAAATTCAAGATGCACCAAATCGAATTGGCATTTTCTCCTGGGCCGAAGAATCAAACATCTATACTCGAGAATCCTTGGGCAACAATGGTATCTTAAAAGCGAGTGTGGGTTATTCGAACTTCATAAAAGCCACTGACACCTACATTCAGTGAGAGCGGCTTGTGCGGGGAAGCTGCACATCTCACACCAGATAGCTAAGTTCGAATGACATGCACATTTCTATATTTCTTCGCGTCATCCCTAGATAACATAGAACAACGCACTTTTCATTCATAGTATCAGTGGCAATTTCATACTATCGACAAGAAACTAGATTGTAGAGTAAGTTATGGTGACCGTCAACACCTTGAAATTCAACAACTCTCCTGCCACTTCTCTATCTACCAGTACAATTGCCCCCCCCCCCCCTCCGAGGCCACGTTGAGAGGCAAAAAAAGTCTCACAGTTAAAAGCACACCATGATCTTCTGTTTAAACCGCATCTTTGAAATTTGGTAAAAAAAAAAGGGGGGGGGGGGGGCAAGTTACACTAAATAGTTACAAATGAAGTGCAAGAAATTTGGCGCGCATTGTAACAGTGTAAAAAGTGCAGGGAAGGTGATAATCGAGAAACATAAGCGTATATATCTAACAGTTCTTCTTGTTCAAGGAAAGAAAATCTCACGGCATTTCATACCAAGTCTTAACCCCAGGTGTTCTCGAGGCGAAGTGCGAGACGTTGCGTTTGTTGTACCTTGAAAAACATGGGTAGATAGTAGAGTACCTGCGGAGTACTCCGTACTCGACCAACACCATTTCGCGACATTTCGCTACATTTACACATGCAGCAAGCCACAACAGTCCCTTTCCCAAAAAAAAAAGCAAATAAGAAACAAGCGAAATAAGAAGAAGAACAGAACCATACTTGACGTGCCCGCCCTCCCCACACAACTCAAGTCCCAAAACGGCATCCCCATCTACTCGTCTATATATAGATACATAGGCACTAGGTTCTTACATAAAAGATATCAATGAAGCATCGTCATGTCGATAACTATAACAACCTCATATATAAACACCCCCCCAAAAAACCGCCGTAATCCAAAAGCGCAATCGCCTCCCACGCCTCCCCAGCCTACCTCGTTTCACAACGCCATCTTACCACCCAACCGCATCCGCCAACCGGACATTTGCCGTCTTCCTGCACAGATGGCGCGGAAAGAGGACATGGTCAGTGGTGCATGATTAACATGTAGATCGCACAGGCCCCTCCGGTCAGCACGCACGTATGCAGGGTGGCAGTGCCAGGTTGATGGTTCCAGACACACACCTGGCGCGATTTACGAAGGGGCCTTCGTCCATATACGGATGATGGGGTTAGTTTGGCGCCGCTGGCCAGCTGAGACTAGGTATTTATCGATGGGTACGGATTATACGAGGGGAAGATCCTTTTTTCGCTTTGTTTCGCGTTGTCGTCGTTGTCGTTCTCTATATCTATCTATCTATCAGTGTGGCAGGCGATATCCAAAGCGCGCACACAAGAGAGAGCGAGACAGAGACACACAGAGACATAGAGGTAGGCATTAGGTAGATAGATCGTAGGTCGGTTGTACAAAGCAGTCAAAGTTGATTAGTGGACCGGAGTTGGGAAGAATCAGGAGGTATTATTTACGGAGTATAATCTAGAGGGCTCGCTCGGTCATTCTAACCTACTTGACCCAACCCAACCCAACTAATTCCAATCCGGACCTTCCCTCCCTCCCTCCCTCTCTCTACGCACTGCATAGAATACAATAAAGTCTGAGCTGCGCCGCCGCCTCGATAGTTTGGGCCTTGCCTATATCTATCCCGAGAGAGAAAGAGAGAAGGAGAAAAAAAAAGCGTGTGAGAGCGAAAGAGAGGTTTACGAAAAAAGACATTACTAGGGACTGAAAGGATAACCCGCGCTCCCCGTCAGGGAAGAAAGAAACGAAAGTCGTATACTTTGAAAGCTTTACAACTACCGCCTCCTAAACAAAATCCACCAAAATCCACCCACCATGAGATCTACTCTTCCAACACTCCTCGTCCTCCTCGTCCTCCTCTTCACAGCCGCCCTAGCCACCCCGACACCGCGCCCCAAACCCCAAGCCATCAACGAACCAAACGACATATTACCTCATTCCCCCTCCTCTTCCTCCCCGCCAACAAATCCCCACGCCAAATCCCTCTACACATGGCCCTTCCTAAAATCCGACGCGCTGGACTGCTGTCCGAAATACGACTACGCGTGCGCGGACCGGAAAGCAGTTTGCGTAAGTTTTTCCAAGGGGATGCGCGCTTGGTTTGGCGGTGCTAATGAGTCAAGTAGCATGATGGGCAGAAGGCCGAGGTGGATTGAAAGAAGAGAGATGTGGAGTTGAATTTGTTTTATTAAAGGGAGACGTTTAATCATGTTGGAAGTATTGGGCCGACGGGGTAGCGAACCTTGGATTCGGATGCTCGGGCTCTTCGGGAGAAAGCGATCGAGAGGCTTGCGATAGCTGGACGGAATACAGGGGCGGTTCTGATGGGAGGGGTGGACATTGAGTGTAGCGCGCTACGTGAGCGTGGAGGAGAGACGGGGACTTTGAACCGAACAAGGCGGAGGACAGAGAAGGGTAAAAGCAAATATTGCTGGAAGAGAAGGAAAGAAGATAGGACCCTATATATAGGTCGCACTGGAAACGTTTTGAGGAATCGTTAAGGGGCTTTATTAACATGCTAATATCGACCGTTAGTACATAATATGATCAAAACATAAATCCTTTTCAAATGGCGCGAACATGCTTCGCTCTCCCGTCTCTTCCTATCGAATCCCCGACCGGACGAGGAACCTGTTTACAACTTCTCCTTCTCCAAACCCTTCCATCCCCACTCTTGCGCAATCAACTCCGCAGCCCTCTCGCCGACACCCAGAACCGTCAACATGGGGTTGATGGTAGGCATCTCGGGGAAAACACCTGCATCTGCGATTCTTACACCGTTCAAACCCCTGATCTTCAACTCATGATCTACGACCGCTAGGCTATCCTTCTTGATGTCGCCCATCTTCGTTGTGCCTGCGGGATGGTACACGGTATGTGCGACCCGCCTGCCATACTCAGATAGCTCCTCGTCGGTCTGAACCTTGGGGCCCGGAGCAACTTCACGGACTAGCCAGTCCTTGAAGGGGGCTTGTTTGGCGACCTCGCGCGCAGCTTTGAGACCAGCAACGATAGTGGCAGCGTCGTAGCCCTCGGGATCGGTAAAGTAGCGGAAGTCGAGGGCGGGCTTGACGGAGGGATCAGCGGAGGTGAGGTAGATGCGGCCGCGGGATCGTGGACGAGGGATGTTGGGTGTCATGCAGAAAGCATTGATGGGAGTATCGTAGCCAAGACTGTTTCTATTAGTACCGAATCAGAGGTAATCAAGAAAATTACATACCGAGCTGTGTTCAAGCAGAAGGGAATCTGGTAGCAGTGCATCATAACATCCACAATATCACCGTCATCGCCTGCCGCGTTGGGTACCTCGCGGCGCAAGAAGATACCAGCATCCGAGTCCATGGTGGTTTGGTTGGCTGGCACAGGCTTGTTCAGCTCCCAGATGATGATACTCTCAGGGTGATCGAGCAGATTCTCTCCAACACCGGGGATATCCTTCACTACCGGGATACCGAGCGAGGAGAGCTGGTCCTTGGGACCAAGACCAGACAGCATGAGCAATCGCGGAGTGTCAACTGCACCGGCGCAAAGAATCGTCTCGCACCTAGGGCTCAAAACGCGCGACTCGCCGTTTTGCAGGGTCAGGTTGATACCCGTAACCTTGTCACCCTTGGTGTTGACCTTGCTAACCCAGGCGTTGGTGAGAACAGTCAAGTTCTCCCTGTTCTCGTCTCCGCGGAGGATGGGGTGGATATAAGCCACCGAAGCGCTGCTTCGCCTGCCATCATCGGGGTTGTATGAAACGGAGAAGAATCCAACGCTAGGCTTCAGCGCACCCTTGGTCTTGATTTCGTGGTTGAAATCGTGGATGACTGGAATGTCCAAGGCCTTGGAGCATGAATCTATCCAGTCCAAGCAGAGCTGATTCCTGTGCTTCTCGTGTACTGGCTGGACTGTGTTGCGCAGGTTGTCGAGCACACGAGTGAAGGTCTTGAAGCTCCAGCCCTTGCAACCCTGTGCCTCCCATCTCTTACAGTCATACTCGAATGGCCTGAAGGAAATGAGCGTGTTGTGTGATGAGCAGCCACCGAGCACTTTTGCGCGCGAGTGTCTGATGTGCGAGTTGCCCATGGGCTGTTCGGTGGTGCCATAGTCGTAGTCGAGCTCACCGCCGAGCAGGTTGAGCCAGTCCTTGAGCAGCAGAACACGGTCGTCCATGAAATCGCTGGGACCAGCTTCAATCAGAAGCACCTTCTTATCGGGTAGATACTCGGTGAGACGAGAGGCGATGACGCAGCCCGCGGTGCCGCCGCCCACGATAACGAAATCGTAGGTGGCATTAGAAGGGAGGGTGGTGGTAGTAGGGGCCATTTTGCAGCGTTTGGGAAGAATGATGAATTGATTGTATGTCCTGTCGTGCGTCCACCTGTGACACTCAAGAGCTGTCTCGCTTCGTCGCTGGAGACGATGTTGGAGCTGTTGCAGCTATTAAGTACTCCGTACGTCGGATGCATCGCACACCAAACCTCTTAGCGTCGCGATCGCAGGGACGGCACGCAGGAGTCGGTGTGGACCGGGTCTTGTGGATTGAAGCGTATAGATAGGCCCGAAAGCCGTGCAATTTTAGATATGGACTAATTACTGCAGGACAAGTCTATGGACTTCCTGGATGAGATTGTTGGTGGCTCACTGTACAATGCAATACGCGGTGGGGCGGTAGTAGCCGTCAGTATGTGCTCGGTGAGGGACTGACTACTCGTACACCAGACCTGGACAGAAACTCAATATGTTTCTTGGAGGCCGATTCAGCATCATCAGTTGATCTGGGTGTTTGAGCACCAAGAGACTTTTTTTCCTCTCTTCCATCCGATGAGGTGCTCTGAAGCTACCCACCCAGCTACCACCCATGCACCCTTCTGCCACCCTTCCAATCACCTCTCCATATCTACTTCATATTATATTGAGAACGGTGAAAGAAAGGTCTGCCGAAGAGAAGCCGACCCCACCTTGCTGCCTCCATCTACCGTTCGTGCTCGGGATACCTTGCCCTAATATCCATACAATAGTAGCATCGCAGACCAACTAAGCGTCATGAGGCAGGGCTACTCGCATCGGAAAAAAACACAGGCGACGAGCCGCTGTTTCGCCCGAACATGGACGATCGACGAGCTTCATGCATTGCTTGTCATTGTACTGCCATATCTGGGTAGGATTTACCTCACGTTCTAGTATTCCCACCGTGCTACCATATTTGTATGTAAGAGAAGCAAACTTCCACCTCTTTTCGCCTGATTATCGCCTGATTATCGCCTGATATACCTTCAATTGATTGCTGAATCTTCGACTCTTGATTCATTTTTTCGAAAAACTTCTCTACATTCACGTGCCGTGTGCCGAGCAATAGTGGGCGGGATTCTCTTTCGCGACTCCCCGCAAGCACCACTCGCTTTGAGCGATATTTACCATTCCAAAGGAAGAAAAGGAAGAGGGAAAAGAGGAAAAAGGAATCATGTCCCTCCCACACGCCGCTCGCTTCGCCTACTACGACGGTAAAATCCAGTCATCCAGCTCGACTACTTCGTTCCAAACCATCGACCCTTCGACCGCCCAACCTCTCGCCCACATCCACACCACAACTACCTCCGCCATCGATTCAGCCATCGCTTCTGCGCAAAAAGCTTTTCCAGCATGGTCCTCCACGCCTCCCATCGAGCGCGCGCGGATACTCCAGAAAGCCGCCGCCATCTTGCGCTCACGGAACGATGAATTGGCGAAAATCGAGACGCAAGACACCGGCAAAGCCTTCTCGGAGACATCCACGGTCGATGTAGTGACCGGCGCAGACGTCCTCGAGTACTTTGCAAACATGGTCGGAGGCGGCGGACTGAACGGCGAAACTGTGCAGTTGCGCCCCAATGCCTGGGTCTACACGACGAAGAACGCAGTGGGAGTGTGTGCGGGCATCGGCGCATGGAACTACCCCATTCAAATCGCCCTCTGGAAATCGGCGCCCTGTCTCGCAGCCGGCAATACCATGGTATACAAACCCTCCGAATTCACGCCTCTCCACTCCAATCTTCTGGCCGAAATCTATACCGAAGCCGGTGTGCCGCCCGGTGTCTTCAACGTCGTCTACGGTGGAGGAGAAGTCGGCGCATACCTGACACAACACCCCGCGATCGCAAAAGTAAGCTTCACAGGCCAAGTGTCCACGGGGCAGAAAGTCGCAGCCAGCGCAGCAGGAGGCATGAAGTACGTCACCATGGAACTAGGTGGGAAATCAGCATGCATTGTCCTGCCCGACGCAGACATCGACCAAGCCGTCGACGGAGCCATGATGGCCAACTTCTTCTCTACCGGACAAGTATGCACAAACGGGACACGAGTCTTCATCCCTTCATCCATCAAGGCAACGTTCGAGAAGAAGCTATTGGAAAAAGTACAGCACATCCGACCAGGCGATCTATTCGACGCAAACACGAACTTCGGCCCCTTGGTCAGCAAACCGCACTACGAGAAAGTGAAATCGTACATCAAGCACGGCATCGAAGTCGACAAGGCGAAATTACTTTGCGGCGGCGCCGAGAAGCCCTCATGGCTCGCGTCGCATCCAATCAAGGAATACGGCAACGGATACTGGGTTCAACCCACCATCTTCACAGACTGCACAGACAGCATGAAGATCGTGCGAGAAGAGATTTTCGGCCCCGTACTCACACTCCTCACCTACGACACGGTCGACGAGGTCGTTTCCCGCGCAAACAACACATCGCTCGGTCTCGCTGCCGGCGTCTTCACGAAGGACTTGAACCTCGCGCATCAGGTTATCGGGAAGCTGGAAGCTGGCATCACGTGGGTGAATACGTGGGGCGAGTCGCCGGCGGAGATGAGTGTGGGCGGGTGGAAGATGAGCGGTGTGGGTGTTGAGAATGGGCGGAGGGGGCTGGAGGCATGGGTCAAGAATAAGAGTACGCTTGTTGAGATGGGGGGTGAGGTTCCTACTGTTTTTGCAAAGCTATAGAGTGTGCGAGAGAGAGAGAAATGACGTGGATGTATGTGTGCATGTATGTGTAGCGTTTAGTCTTGTATATACTGGGATGATTCGAATGAAGGAACGAACGACTTTTGTATTTTGTATTGTGTGTTTGGATACTTCTTACCTGTCAAGGCACCCACTCACCTACTCACTCTAATTACATGGGAAAAGTTCGCCCGAATTAGCTCACAGATAGGGTCATCTGCTTCTTCAATTGGCGCATTCAGCGAAAAAGCAGCCCACTGCTTCGTAAAATGACAACTACGCATCTCTTCACCCTTGCACAAAATTCGAGGAATGTATTTCAGATGCGACCAGGTGCAATACTACCTCCCAAGCGAGATACATGCATACATACATAATAACATGGGCAATGAAAAAACAACATCAAGCGCTTTCATCCTACCTTTATCAACGTGCACATCACGGATACGGCGTAATCCCCCCACTATATACATTTCCAGACCACCACGCAGCCCAGGGGTATCTCCACTTCTCCACCTCCACCTCGATCACCGCAACGGCAGCGCCATCTTCCCTGCCTGCTCGCTCCACTCATCCTTGTCAAGGACACTCGCCTCTGGACTAGCTGCCGGCGTAAGATACTCGAGATCCGCATCCTGCAGCACGGGTCCCGTGTCCTTAATCCGCTTGTTCACAAAGCCAGGGTCCGGACTCGCCCATGAATAACCAAACCACGGACCGAGGATTTCTTGCACGCCCTCAGCTAGCATCTGCACCGCCTTTCGGCGATTATGACTCCATTCCCACGCGCGGTACCAACGACCAGCCTGCTTTGCCGTTTCCTCACCGCCCTCGAGGCCATCGAGGATGGATCGCCATACTAACATTGTCTTTTCGAGTTCGGAGCTGTTGGATACACCAATGACGCTGACGCCGAGATTGGAGCCGCCGACGTCGTCGTTGGATTCGCGGGTCCAGGGGAGTCCAGAGGCAGGATCGCCGTGGGAGCCGCAGGATGCGCCGACTGATACCCAGCTTTCGAGGGCCCAGCGGAGGGCTATGACTTCAATTTTTTCACCGTGGCGGTCGCAGAAGGTAGAGGCATCGCGAACGGCGGAGCGTAGCTCGCGAGAGGAAGGGTGGAAGTCTCCTAGAGCGCCAATGGGGACGCCTTGTCGGCGGAGAAGACCCATGCCGAGGAGGGACGCGTTGGGGACAACTTCGACGCCAGCATTCTTTAAGCGCTGGAGACCACCGTCACTGGCGAGTGTTTGGTTCTGGAGGTTGTAATGGGAGTAGGACTGTACGCAGTCGACTGGCTCCCCGGTCTCACGAAGAATCATTTCGGCCATGTCGGCTAGGATATTGACAGGGTAACCACATATACCAATGTACCTGACCTTGCCCTCGGAACGCAGACGTCGTAGCTCGCACACCGCTTCAAGAACTTCGGCAGGCGAAACGAACTCGACATCGTGGCAATATACTAGATCAAGGTAATCCGTGTGCAGGCGCTCCATGCTATCCCGCACGCTCTGTCGGACCCACTGCGCCGAGTAGTCGAACTCTTCAGCTGATATCCGTCCGCATTTGGTCAGGATCATGTATGAGTCGCGGGGGAAGGTTTCGCGCACAAATGGCGTCGCAAGCGCATTTCCAAGAAGTTGCTCCGAAGGGCCATAGTACGGTGATGTGTCGAATGCGCGAATACCATGTGTGAGCGCGGACGTGACGAGACCAGTCGTGTCGAGTGAAAAGGGGTCGTAGTTGTACTGGAGATTGAAGGTCGCGGTGCCGAAGACGAGGGGAGGGAGTACGGCAGATAGCGGGGTGCGCACGCCGTCGACACAGGAGTAAGGTATTGGTTTCTGCTGCGAGGGAAAAGTCGACGTCGTCGAGGGGTGTTCGGTAGGTGTAGATGCCATGGTTGGGATGTATTGAGAACCAGGCGCAGAGAGAATGTCTATAGAAATCTAGATCTGGACGGGTATAACTCGATAGCGGGGTATGCGAGATACGCAGTCGGACAAATCCTTTGTTGGAAAAATCAGTGGTTGGGAAAAAAGTGAAGATAGCGGCAAGGTGCAGCACTATAAGCATCACACTCGCTATAGCACCCTCTACCATTAACAGGCTGTACGCGTTCCCCGGTCTTGGATTCTCACTGGATCCATAGTTCAAGTCGACTAGGTCACCATTGTTACTCCTCCGTGCCACGGCCGCCCGCCGATGGCAGACACAAATGAGCTAGCAGGGATTACCGGATGACGCCATGACGATCGAGAGCATGAAATCATGCTGGGGTTACTGCGGTATATTGTACAATATAAAGCGCGATTAGCTGTACGGAGTATAGTGATCAAAGACTGCCAGAAACGGCGTGGCGGTCAAAGGGTGGAGTTGAGAGTCCGGGACGCCGGCTCAAAAGTTGGACCGAGACGGCTTGGCGGACTGCGGAAACAATTGGGTAGATGGGATCTGATAAGATACCACAGAAAAACGGCATTTCTACCTGTCCTGTAATTAGCTAATAAGAATGACTCCTCGAAAGGATTGCCATGAATCAATGGCAATTGAAAACCTCTGCACTCTCTCGGCATTTAGAAGTTTCAGAAGTTGCAACCGCTTTGCGTCCGTATTTCACGCATCCTGCTTTGGTGCGACGAAAACATTCTGAGACAAACGACGCTGGAGAGCACAGTTGACAATCAGGATGCTTGATACAATCAATACTGTTACGACCCTATGTGGATCCTTACCTTTCGTTTGATTGCGTCGTTTCAGGAGAACGGTCCTCTATGACTCGAAACGTACTATGTAATATTCAAGGAAGTATTGTAGCAGCAAAGTGATATTGAGACGACACCTCTCTGGACATATTTGCAAGCACAAAGTAAAGCGCGAACAAGTCAATTTGATATCAAAAAAGACTTCCTTCCGACCACACAAGTTGATGATATAGTTCACTTCGCACCCATCGCTGCGGGACCTCGAAAACAAATCTCACAATTAACTTACAGCAGACCAGCAAGGAGTTTCCGATTTGATGTAAAAGGAAGAGGCAAACAAGCTGTCATTAGATACTGTTGCCCATAATGTATTACGGTACATGTTCACAAAAAAAGCAAAAAGACATTGGACACTGTGGGAATTGAACCCACGACCTTTCACATGTACGTATCGTAGAATTGATGCGAAGCGAAAATCATCTGGAACAAGATTAGTTATAACTCGAAACCAGTTATTTGCGATATTACTTACACCCCTAGACCAAGTGCCCATTATACTCGGATGGAGGAAAGTGGAATAGAAACATAAATATTCCTGCAAGAAACGGAAAATATGCGGAGCAAAGACCACGATATTGATTGCATCGACACCAACTAACGCTAGCATGCTTGGTGTGGAATAAAAGCAGCAAAAGGGTTTCTTTCGTATAGTGGGGCAGCGGGGGTGATGTGCATGGTTACATTTGGCATGGGACGAAATGTAAGGGAAGTTATTGATTGGGTGGTATCCATCGTGCCATCGTAAATAGCGAACATCAAAAACAATTGATCAATTTGACTACTTAAGTTATCTAGGAATTATGGGAAGAAGATTACTTACAACTCTCTAGAATGACGAGTTATGATTAGCAAGATTGCGACGTGCGAGATCAACTTATATGCTTGCGAAAATAAAATCCATATTTTTGTGGAGGACTGACTGTGAACGAGACTTCATTGAAGGCTTGTCTATTGCATGGTTTGGGTAAGGTATGAGGCTGTTTAATCAGCTTATCACGGAAGGCTTACGAAATGAATGCAAAGAGTCGATTCTTTGAGAATTATTATCATGAGAAGACGATTAATGATGGGAAACCCTAACCTTTGATAGCATGAGAGGTGAAAGACACGCTTCCGGTCTGAGAACCAAATCAACACCATTATAGCCATTGCAATGTGGCAAACATTTATGCCAAAGGTATACAAGTAATTGAACGTTAATTTGGTCCTGACAAACTTCATGACAATTCATAGAGGGATCTTCAAGCAAGCAAGCCGATGACGTCAATCGTAATTATTTCATCTCAGTGAGTATTGAACTTTGGAGTCGTTCACATCGTCCATACACACAACCTCCTATCGTTCTATGTGTAATCATCCCAGCACATCCCTTACAATATGCCCATGTATCGTACACTCTGCCACCCTACTGTTTGCTCGTTTTCTCCTGAGCATGCTTCTCCAGAGGATGTGTCGGGTTGGAACTCAATCCCGCCTTCTGGTCGTCCGAGGCCTCCTTTGCATGTTCTTGCGAGGGAGCACCACCTTGATTGTTGATGTTGGTGGTAGGGGCTCCAGCTTGGCCTCCTGTCTGGTTCTCGGGGTCGGGGGACTGACGGCCGGGGTTGGGAGCAGACATTGTATTTCTGTAAGAAATATCAGTTGGATGAGTTAGTGAATGGGAGGTTTACCAGGCGGGTACTAGACGGAGAGAGGTAAGTAGTACATACGGTTGAAGGGTTGTCGGTTTAGTAGGTCTGCAAAGCTGTCAGCTATCTCGTCAGGAGCTTGTATAGAGGTGAGGAGAGGCTCACGAAGTGGTTGATTGGCGTTGGAAAGGATCAATTCGGCTTATAAGGGAAGTTCGAATGCTTGTGGAAGGAAGGTCGTGTTGCTACGTGCGACCCCTCGCTCGCTTTTGATTGAGATGTTGCCCCACGCGCGACGTCATAATGTGAACACTCTGGCCGAGCACCAGATCGGGACACATCGACGTCAACCTTTCATCAAAGTCAGCAGATGGCGACATTCGTCAGCGCTGATATTGGACTTTATTGGACTTCATCGAACGGTGTGATGCTGGATCTCGATGCTGTGCACCTGCAGTGCAGTTTCTCAGCGCAAGTTTACAGATATCATGTGTGGATGATACCTACATGTATACAATAGCATTGTACATCTGATAAATAACATAGAGTAATGGACACATATTATCTAAACACACTCATTCAATTCAACTTTCCCATCTCCACATCACCCTCTCCCAGCTCGTCATCGTCATCCCAGCTCTGCCCTTTGATGCGCTTCCCAACCCACAAGCCCGTAGCGGTACCCGCGCTAGCCAGCAGAAACCATGCCTCAAACCATCGCTCTGTAAAGGCAGGTTCGAGTGGCGCGCCCAAAGCATCCGAAATCGCACTCTTCATCTCGACCGGCAGATTACTGCGCAGCAGCAGCGCCGAACTGATGACATACGTAGCTGCAATTTGAGAGATGAGAAGTGCAAAGTTGGCACGCGCGTGGTGAAGGATACCGGGAAGCACGCGGGCAAAGAGGAAGAAGGTTTGAACGACGCTGTTAAATGAAGCGAGAAGCATGATACCGGAGAGCAAGAAGGAGATTGTGCGGCTCCAGGCAACACGGTCTATGGCGGGGTCCCAGTGTTTTGCTAGGATCGCTAAGAAGTTGTTAATCGGGTCGGTGTTGGAGAAGCTGGTTGTTGGCGAGGAGAAGCGGCGCATTGTGGTGAATATAGTTGCCGTGATACGATAGGCGCAATACAGAGAGAAGACGAAGGAAAACAAGTTCAGTAGCCGGCCATGCGTCGTATGCGTTCGTAGTTGCGTTTGGCGCCGGGAATGCAGTACGGTGAGGGAGTTTTGGAGCGTTGTCCGCATCGTCTCAAGACCTTGAATCTCTAGCTGGAGGGTATTGCGCTCGGTCACGTTTGGGTTCCCTCGTATGCTGCCAACCACGCGGGTCATGAATCCTTCTTGTGGAGCATCAGATAGCTTCCGCTGTATGGCACGCAATCGGCTCTCTTTCGTAAGCAACATATCGTTCGTAGCATCTAGTCCACCCTGTTTTCGAGCAATATCTGACTCCGTGACCTTTACACGTTAGCATAGGAGCATGTCTCGAAGCCCAATGACTTACAGGGCGGTATTTCACGCCAAAGGTCTGCCACAGCGAGCTGACTGCCGCGAAACCAGCGAGAGAAGCCATCAGGCTAATGCCAATCACCCCAATCCTCTCCAAACATCCTTCGCTGAACGTATGCGCCTGGAGGTATGACTCTTCATGCAAATAGGACCCTAGAAGACCCCGGCCCATATACCAGAAGCCAGCGAGCCAAATCGCAAGTCCCGTCAGCTCTAACAACCACGCCACCCTGCGATGTCCTTTTCGCGATCCGCGCAGGTTCCATCCGGCGTTTGAAATAACCGAGTGTATGATCAAAGCAGGCGTAGCGATGACGAGGAGGAATAACAGTGACGGCAATGTAATCTTGAGTGCTAAAGAGCGTGTTGCTGGGTTGGTGGTGTTCGAGATCTCGCACAAGATGAGCTCGACGAGCACGGCGGAGAGAGCAATGTTCGTTGAAAAGGTGACGCTCGCGAGCGACCGCGCCGTTATGCGCAACTTCTTGGAAATCGACGTCTTTGCGCGCCATGCAAAGCCCGAGAGGTGTGCGTCTTCATGCTGACCCTTGAGGTTCGCATGTCCCGATAGCAGCGGAAAGAGCTTGTGCGATACAGCGATAGCGACAATAAAGAACGTCAACACAAACGGTGAAGCCGAGATCGCTATCGCAGCCGGTCCCCTTCGTTTGGGTGCCCAGTCTGGGACACAGGCATCGCAATCGTCCTCGTCGGGAGGAAGCATGGAAGTACGCGTACGTGGACGTGTCCGTAGAGTAGAAGCTCAAGCGAGTCACTGCTTAGGTGGAAAGATAGAGCACGTCCACACTCATCGATGTGCACTGGCTCACATGACATGACAAACTTGGAGCTATTTGGACGTGGTTGATCTGTTGGAGATAGAGCCAGCGGCCTTCTCAATGAGCTGATGTTTAGGAACACGTCGCCAAGCGCCACCCCACGCCGTGTCAAACGTCATTCCCCAGGGCATAGATCTATTGAAGATCCGCTCATGGGTATGGCTGTTTCAGCCCGTGCGTACAGTACAGTTTTAGCCGTACAAGTCAATAGTCGTATATTCTCTCCGAAAATCAATTATCCACAGCGAAGGGGTATAAGCGATGTGGGGAGAGAAGAACACGCTTACACGGTGTGATTTGAGTGTGAATGTTTATAATTTTCTCATGCATTGGCCGACTATCTACACAACCGACCACAACATACAAGTCTAGAGCATAATCACAAGGGCAGTCTAAGAGAGCGACTTGAGCTCACCCTCCTTGGCCTTGCCAGCACCAACCAGACGTTTTGCCTCATCTTGGAAGATCTGCTTGATCTCAGCAGCGTCCTTCTTCCCATTGAGCTTGCTGGTGAGCGCCGCAAGCTCCTCGTTATCGATCTTGGCAATGATGAGATCCACATCGTTGAGAGCGCTGTCAATCTGAGAAGCAGGGGCATCTCCGGCACCATGGAAGTAATTGCCATCTTTGACTGCACCTCGGACGACTCGCTTGTTCTTCTTTGCGGCGTTCTTAGCAGCCTCCTTTGCCTTCTTGCCCTCGGCTTTGGACGCCTTCTCAGCTGCCTCTTTCTCAGCCTGTAGTTTAGCCTCCTCTTCCTTAGCCTTCGCCGCCTCTTCTGCAAGACGCTTCGTCTCAGCCTCCTTTTCAAGACGACGCTTGTTCTTCTGGGCGTTCTCTTGCTGGCGGAACTTCTTGATGCGCTCGTCCAGGGCCAAGCAGTCGTCGACCAGCTTCCTCAGGCGCGCTGTGTCCTCGGTCTTCTTCTTGCGGCGGGCGTTCTGATTCTTACGCTCAACATGTCGTTTCTGATCACGGTTCTCGTTGTCATCAGGAACGTCCTCATCGAGATATTCGAAAGTGCGCCAGCTGTCGAAGTTGTACCAGAAGTTGTAGAAGTTTTCGACGTCCTCCTTGGTGCTCTTATCATTGCCAAGCTTTGGAACAGGACGGTTGTTGGAGAACCGGCCTTCAGCTTCGAAGACTCTGCCCCAGAGCTTGTAGAAGTTGCCCTTCTGCGTCTCCTTCTTGGTTGGGGGCTCAACGTCCGCAGCCTCATCGACCGAGTCAAATTGGCGCCTCTTGACGGGGTCGGAAAGCACCTCTGTCGCCTTCTGGATACACTTGAAGAACTGGTCGTCCTCGGTTCCACCGGCAGCGGCCTTCTTATCGGGGTGATGCTTGAGCACCTTCTTGCGATGGGCACGCTTAATCTGGTCCTCGGTTGCGCGCCAGCGGTACTTCGTGATACCCAGAACAGCGTAGTGATCCTGTCCCTTCCAGTCCTTGGCCTCACGCTGCAACATGACAGGATCCTCAGGCTCGCTAATCTCGCCTGCATCCTCATCTTCCACCTTCTTGACGTTAACCTGGGCCTGGATGCGGTCGTCCTCGGAGAAGGTACGTTTGTGTCGCTTCTGTACCCGCTGTTAGTACGCAATTAAAGAAAGTATGCATTGGATCAACGTACCCTACGGGCGTAGGCGAGGAAGTGGTGCCCGACCGGCTCAATGTTGCGGTCATTGGCAGCGCTGAGGTGACCGATGGGCTTGAAGTCCTTGTCGGCAGCCCAGCCCTGGGGGAGGACGGGGAGCGGGAGAGAAACTTGTACAGCGGCCATCTTGCGGTGGTAGCGTATTAATGCTGCGTGTGGTGGAGATAAAAGAGGGAAGAAGTGGGTGAGAAAATAAATTCGGCACAACCAGGATGATTGACTGGTCCGTGCCCTCCTGAATCGCATCGAACGGGACAGAGGCTTGGCCGTTGCATTCCCCGGACGTCTCACACATGTGTCGTTTGCCTTGAACAGGTGGACACTTTAGCCATGGCTAGTTTATAGCGGTTAGCATCAATTATTATCACGAACAGCAGAGGTTATTGTAATCATGTTCCAAGGCTTTCAGGTATCGTTGCTCTCTTCAGACATGGGGAGGAAGCGGAACTGACAGCGGAGAAGCGGTTCAAAGGCGCCCTCGATGCCCGAATAGCAGAAGAGCAGGCCAAGCAGCGTACTTCGGGACAAGCATCGAGGTCACGGTCGGGCTCAGTGCCAAAACGTTCAAACTCGAGAAACGACTCTCCAAAGCGGACCGTCAAGTCCAAAGATGCCGACGGGAAGCCTCTCCCCACGGGTAAAGGGCCAGATCCGTCCGAATTCGACCCCGAATTCGTGATAGGAGAAGACGACGAGCAGCCAAGCAGAGCAGCGACACCGCGTCCAAAGGAGAAGGCAGAACCCGCGGACACAGCTGCCAACAATGAGAAAGGGAAAGAGGAAGACAAAGCTGCGGCAGACGATGAGAAGGCTCCTTCTCCCCCAGAGATACCGCCAGAAACACAGGCCCGTCTCCGAAAGCTGGACAAGCTTGAGCCCAAGTACACCGGTGAGTGGAATTGGATTATGCGCACTCCCTGTGCTTTCCCTAACTGTTGCCAGAACTCCTTCGTTCCTACCGCATTGCGCACGCCCGCGTTGGCCTCATCGAAGCGTTTGAATCATCCCTTCGCGAGCATACGCCCCTGACCTCTATAAGCGAGCCCGCCGCCTTTGTCGAATACCTCGGTCAGCTGAACGTAAAGGGCGATATGCTCATGGAGGAGCTGAAGAGGGTATCCAAAGAGCGAGACGAGGTCAACAAGAAACTAGAGGATGCCGAGAAGACGGCAAAGGAATCTTCTGAGGAGGTCGAGAAGCTCAAGGCAGAGCATGAAGCATCCAAGGACGACTCGACGACTACAGAGTCCGCTGCGCCTTCATCTCCATCGAAAGCTTCAAAAGACACCGAGGCAACCGAAGACGAGGAGTTCTTCTCATATGACAGCGAACTACCGAGACTGCAAACCCAACTCAAAGAGAGCGAGGAAAAGGTTGAAGAGCTTGAGGAGGATAACAAGAATCTGAAGAAAGAACTCTCCGTCGCCCAAGAGTCTGCCGAATCTTTCATGAAGAATCTTGAGGTGGCGACAAATGATTTACACACGCTCAAAGACCGGAACGCAAGAGCAGAAAAAGAGGCGGCGGCGCGCCAGGCAGAGGTTGATAGCACCGTGGAGAGCTTGAAATCTAAACTCGAAAGCGCTGAAAAGGATCTTTTAAAGCACAAGGATGACTCCAGCGCACACGAAACAGTAATTAAGGACCTAAAAGACAAATTGGATGCTTCAATGAAGGAGCTAGAAAACCTCCACGCTTCCAGGGGTGAAGAAATCATCCAAAACCACGACCGGGATGCACTTGAGAGTCAGGTTGAAAAGCTACAGGCTGAGCTCGTAGAAGTCCGTGACGCTCAGACGAAGAGCGAGAAACGAAACCAGACTCTGAACGGGCTGGTAGACAACTTACGCGATCAAGTCAAAGAAGCGGAATCAAAACGAGACAAAGCCCTTGCTGAGGTGGAAACGGCCAAGAAGGATCTTGAAGCTTCGAGCACGAAGAAGGCAAGCGAGCCTGAAGCATCTACCCCCGTACCCACACCCGCGGTGGAGAATGCGCCCTCCAAGAAGAAGAATAGGAAGAAGAAGAAGGGCGGAAAGGGCGGCGACGCTACACTGGTTGAAAAGACGCCAAGCGAGGCTGGTGATGCGAACGGACTTTTAAGTCCTCGTGATGCAGAGTTTTCCTCATCGCAGTTTGAGGATGCGCAAAAGAATGTGGCTCAACTCAAGTCAGATCTGGAGGCCAAGATTGCGACTATTGAGCGACTCGAGGCAGAGGTGATTGCGAAGGGTGCTTCTATCGATACGCTCAAGAAGAAGCTCAAAGACGAAGAGTCTATGCAAGAGGAGATTGAAACTCTGAGACAGGATTTGCTGGACTTTGGACTGGAACACACCGAAGCAAAGGACAAGGTCAAGCAACTTCAGGCTGAAAAGACGACATTGCAGGAGAATTTGGCCTCGTTAGAGAAAGAAATTGCCGAGCTTCGAATCGGCAAAGCTGCGCATGCAAACTCCGAGGAAGAGAAGAAGTCGCTGACGAAGGAATTCGAAGAGCTCAAGGCAAAAGCAGATACGCTGCAGACGGATCTGTCAGTAGCCGAAAAGCTTGCTGCATCCCGTTTCAAAGAGCTTTCTGACATGAGGGAGGTTTTGCAAAAGGCACAGCCAGAGCTAACCTCACTCCGTAAGGAGATTGCCGAATTGAAGAGTACCAGGGATGAGCTATCGACGAAGAATTCAGAGCTTCGACGCCTCGAGAGCCGAGAGAAAGATCTCAAATCGGAGATTGCAACGTATCGCTCTCAGATATCTGATAAGGATGGCGATATCAAGGCGTTGAACAGCAAGATGAAGCAGGAGACTACCCAAAGGCTTGCTCTTGAAGAGACGAATCGGAAGATCCAAAGGGATCTTCAAAAATCCGAGAGCAACCGTGACGATGCTATTGATGCGCGTGAGAAGGTATCAAAGGACCTTACAAAGACGCAGGATGAGCTCAAGACGGCACGCAATAAGATACGGGATCTGGAACAAGAGGTTGCCAAGCTGGAGCGTGAAGCTTCTGGCTTGAAAGACGATATCCAACTCAAGTCTGCGCAGTACGCGAGCGCGCAGGATCTCATGAACAGCATGCAGGATCAGACCCAGGAGATTAGTACGCAGATGAAGGAAGTGCGCGCTAGAAGTGAAAGCTTGGAAGAAGAACTGGCCGATGCACATCGACTCTTGAGCGAGCGAAGCCGCGAAGCCGAAACGATGAGGCGACTACTGGCGGATGCGCAAGGTCGTGCCGATGCTCGCGTGAGAGAAATGCAAGAGCATCTCGACATTGCCATTGAAGAGAGGGAACGAGCTGAGGAACAGGCCAGCACTTTTGGTCGACGTCGGGCTCGCGAGCTGGAAGAGTTGAAGCAGAAGGTCCGGGACGCCGAACGCGCCGTCACACGCGCACAGGAGGACAAGGAAGACCTGGTGTCGTCGGAGAAAGAGCTGCGGAGGCAAAAGGACGATCTCGAGAAGCGGGCGGCGCAGGCAAGTGAAGAGGCAGCCGAAGTGCGGAGCGCCATGAGCCAGCTGCGCGATGCTCTCGACGATAGCGAAAAACAAGCGCGTGACTGGGAGAAGGAAAAGTCGGACCTACGCCGCGCTTTTGACGAAACGCAGGGCCGTCTCGAGAAGGTCCAGAAGTCGAGTAAGACCATGTCAGATGAACTGCGAGCGTTGAAGACGAAAGCGCCTGATGCTGCTGCTGCGCAATCCTCAAGATCGTCGTTGGAATCATCGCGATCACGGATCGCCTCTCCCGCGCCAAAGGCAGCAGCAAACGATGGCGGTTCTGGTGCGGTCGACTACGTGTATCTGAAGAATGTGCTCTTGCAGTTCCTCGAGCAAAAGGACAGGAAGTACCAACAGCAGCTGATACCGGTGCTAGGGATGCTTCTCCATTTTGACAAGTAGGTCCCCCCCGGTTAATGTTCCCAGTGGAGATGGAATTGACGATTAGCAGGAAAGACGAACAAAAATGGATGGCGGCGGTGAGTGCAAAGTGATGATGGTTGGAATCACCATGGAACAGTCTGTAAGAGGTACACAGAGAGGTCTCGCTAGGGAGCACATTTCGACGAGGCGAGGGTTGTAGGCTCTGGTGCTGTCATCTGGACGGCGTTACTGTACACCATCTGGACTGTTTGATACCTCTTTGCATGGCAACGGTGTCGGACTCGCAATGTATTTTGGCGATTAGCAGACACCAGTTGCAGGGACTGTGTTGGAGTCGTCGAGTGGCGGGGTTGCCACTTGCTGTTTTTGTATTATAGTCACGACATATTATAATCAGGGAGGGGCTGGACTGGACTGGCTACTCGCCGGGAATCTACAGAGTACGGAGTACTTGTGCAGCGAATGTTCAGCGCGAGAGAAAGCTCTTTGAATCTAAACATTGTTTTTTCCTGGACCAAACAAGAATAGACAAGACAGAGTGCGTGTTTCAAGTGGGCGGTTGCATCATCGCGTGTTGTCCAAGCCTATTCTTCGTCCAAGCCTGCCTACGGTTCCCCTTCCGACTCAACATCAGCCGGCGCATCCAACGCTCAGCATCCAGCGATCCAGCAATCGGCTTTGCGACGTCAGTGCAGTCAGTGTCCAGCATTCTTGTCAAGCGTCTCGTCTTCTCATTGTCCACCGCCCACGTCTTCTCTTCACATATTGTTGGACCCGATCTGCGCGCAAACAACACCCCCGCCGTGTCCCACCCTAGCCCAATCAACCAGGGACAACCAGGATAGGCCGCCGACGGGACGAGCGCAAGGCCCAGCAATTGAAGCAACACCACTGCAGCAGTGCAACCGCGGGTTCTGCCTCTCCCCGCCTGTCATTGTCTTGCGCCGGATCTGCTTCCTGCCTGGACACCTGCTTGAACAGACGTCTCTACTGCCGCCGCGCCCAGGCGCCCGATCGCATCGCAACACTCGACACTCCTCGCAACGCCCTGAGCCCACGCGCTTGTGGCGGGGAAGCAGGACGACGACGCCGACGCGGACGCCACCGTTGACGTTGACGCCATGATGAACGGCGCCGACATCAAGAAGGCAGCCATCAACAAGGCGAAGCAGGTTGCGCAGGCCGCGAATGGGAACGGGGGCAAGAAACGGAAACCCGCCATCAAGCCTATCATCACCACAGAAGGCCAAGAAACCTCCACTTCATTTCACTACAAGTGCGTATCCCCGCCATCGTGGGCCACGCCGTAGCATATTGCACGCTGTAAATGTGCCCGCATCGCAGATTTCAAATGACTGACGTATGTCCTTCCGCAGTGTCCAGCAACCCGCCACAGGAGCTTCGGCCAGCCAATCTAAAATGTACGGGAACCAACTGAGCCGTTCGCCATCGAGTTCGTCGTCCTCGGTCGACGAAGCTGAGAATACGGCTGACGAAGAGGACTCTGAGGACTATTGCAAGGGCGGCTATCACCCTGTGCAGGTCGGAGAGGAATACAAGGACGGCAAATATACAATCGTGCGCAAGTTGGGTTGGGGCCATTTCTCGACCGTCTGGCTGTCACGGGACAACACCGCCGGAAAGCACGTCGCCCTCAAGGTCGTGCGCTCTGCCGCCCACTACACGGAAACCGCCCTCGACGAGATCAAGCTGCTTAAAAAGGTAGTGGATGCGAACAAGGACCACCCTGGCCGGAAACACGTCGTCAGTCTGCTCGACTCCTTCAACCACAAGGGCCCCAACGGTGTGCACGTATGTATGGTGTTTGAAGTGCTGGGTGAAAACCTGCTGGGGCTGATAAAGCGCTGGAACCATCGCGGCATCCCCACACCGCTGGTTAAGCAGATCACAAAGCAAGTTCTGCTGGGCCTCGACTACCTTCACCGCGAATGTGGCATCATCCACACCGATCTCAAGCCCGAAAACGTGCTCATCGAGATCGGCGACGTCGAGCAAATTGTTAAAACATATGTCAAGGATGACACTAAAAAGGAGAGCGAGCGGAACAAGCCCAACGGCAGGCGGAGGAGAAGAACGTTGATCACGGGTAGCCAGCCGCTCCCCAGTCCGCTCAATGCTAGTTTCAACCACGCCGATCTCGCATACTTCCCTGGAAGCACACAGAGTCTGAATAAGGTTGTGAACGATACCAAAGGTAACGAATCCCCCGTTTCTGGGCTGGGTACACCTCCGCAGGATGGCGTGGTAATGAGTGGTGCTCTAGGCACTTCGTCACCATCCGCCAACCTCTCCATGGCCGAGCGACTCGGCATCAAGCAGGCACCCGCCGAAGAAGACGGGCAGAAGCAGCGGGAGAAATCCGCGTATGTTGTCCAACTTCCCCCCTAGATATGTTGACTCGAGCTAATAATAGATGACAGTGACATTCTCACCAAAGAGGTTTCAGGCATCAACTTGGACAAATCGAGCACTCCTTCCTCCAACACCGAATCTCCGGCCGAAAAATCGACAGAAGACATCGCCTTCGAGAAGATCTCGGTCAAAATCGCAGATCTAGGCAATGCCTGCTGGGTTGGTCATCACTTCACCAACGATATCCAGACCCGACAGTACCGGTCGCCAGAAGTTATCCTGGGTGGAAAGTGGGGCGCAAGTACCGATGTGTGGAGCATGGCAGCAATGGTATGCAGGAAAAAATACATCCCGCGGTGTATTTGCGAGGCTAATGGCTCCAGGTCTTTGAGTTAATAACAGGCGACTACCTCTTCGACCCGCAATCAGGCACCAAGTACGGCAAGGACGACGACCACATCGCCCAGATCATTGAGCTTCTCGGACCCTTCCCGAAGTCGCTTTGCATGGCGGGCAAATGGTCGCAAGAAATCTTCAACCGCAAAGGTGAGCTCCGCAACATCCACCGGTTACGCCATTGGGCGCTACCCGACGTTCTCCACGAGAAATACCACTTCGACGCCGAAGAGAGCAAGGAAATTGCGCAGTTTCTGCTCCCCATGTTGGAGCTCCTGCCCGTGGATCGCGCCAACGCGGGCGGGATGGCGGGCCACGACTTTTTGAAGGACACGAAAGGCATGGAGAATGTAAGCCTGGGGATTCCAGTGGGGAGCAAAGGGGAGGGCATTGAGGGGTGGGCGACGGAAATCAAAAAGACTCGGTAGTCACGACGGCGGGCTGGACGGAATGGGACAGGATAAGGAGAGGTTGGAAACGGTAGTACAGCATATGCAAGAGTCCAGGATACTTTGGAGTCGGCGTCGGACCTCATCTGCAGCCACGATGTCAAGCATTGAGCAGTGTCATCTTTGGGCTTTTTAACGATCACTCTTTTTTCTTTCTGGGTCTCATGAAAGTTTGCTTGCTCCGGCAGAGATGGTAGAGACGACTGTTGATAAGCTAGCTGGGCGCCTGGTGAAATAGAATATCCGTGCTTCAGCAGGTCCGGCAACAGAGCGGTGAACAGGCAAGCCACCGTGACTCTGGATGGTAGTATCATATCCAGCCAAGCCTTCACGTGCACGACGAGTACCCGGTCAAGCAAGCCAAGAACGACGTACACGGCCGACGGTGCTTAACTGAATACCCGCCTGCTTAAGTGACGACCTGCTTGCTTAACTGACGACCTGCCTGCTTGACTGACCACCTGCCTGTCTGCTTGTCTGCCCAACCGACCGAGCGACCGACCTTCACTCCCTTGGAACGGTGCGACTGTCTCCTCCACGTCCCCAGCGGCGTCCTCTCGCATCACTCCACGCACCAACCACCCTCCACATCCACCCCCACTCGCACCCCGCGTCTCATCACGTAGCTTGCGCCAAGCGACGTACAGCAGCATCCCTCGCTCGCGACAGACACACATTACAGGCCAGGACACTCTGCGGCGAAATCATCCTGCCTCTGTATTCGTCTGTGTGGATGACCTCGTGCCTCGCACGCCTCGGACGCCTCTTCTTCAAGCCAGGATGAGTGTCTCGCCTGCACGGGCGCGTTCTCCAGCGGCCCACAATTCACCCTCCCCGCGCCCAACGTCCATGCCCGCCGTGGCTCCGAGTCCGCCGCTGCTGTCTGTGAGCGAGCAGGAGCTGCGTCGTCCGTCTATCCAGTTTGCCGCACACAAGAATGCTGGTCATCCTCGAGGGAGTCCGAAGGGCGACCGGCCCAAGCGACGCATATCGTCACCTCCCCCACCGCCGTAAGTACTGCATTAGCTCCTTCCATGCACGAGCTGCAGGTGCAAAAGTCTATAAGACACGTTCCTCGCCTGGGCCGTGCGATTCGTGCATTTGCCATCGTTGTCTTCCTCACACCTCACAATGTCGGAGTAGGCCTCTCGCGCGTGGGCAGCTCCGGAGCGAGCACTAGGCTTGGTCGCCTGTCATGTTCCTCAGTTGCCGCTGCAGTCCACTACTGACTCTCCTGCAGTGTCTTCCAGCCTCGCGTTTCGTTCGACACCTTCGGCCAGACCCTCGATTTCATCGAAGAAAACTCCTTCACCCTCGTCACCAAGCACAAGGACTACGAGTATACGAAGCGCTCGCGGACCTTCCTGTGCGGTTGCGACGACAATGATTACTCGGAATACGCCCTACAGTGGCTGATCGACGAGCTAGTGGATGATGGTGATGAGATTGTGTGCTTGAGGGTCGTAGAGAAGGATGATACCATTGCAGGGGAGCGCAGCGTGGAGAAGGGACGATACCGGTCCGAGGCCGAGGATCTGATGAAGACAATTCAGAAAAAGAACCACGAAAACAAGGCAATCAACCTGGTGCTGGAATTTGCTGTGGGCAAGGTCAATAGGGTTATTGACGAGATGGTGAGTCCAAGAGAATGAATGCTGCACTGTCCCGAACTGTTCTGATGTGTTGCCAGATCAACCTTTACGAACCCGCAATCCTGGTTGTAGGAACCCGCGGCAGAAGCTTGGGTGGCTTCCAAGGCCTCCTTCCTGGATCTGTCTCGAAATACTGTCTGCAGCATTCACCGGTGCCGGTTATAGTAGTCCGACCCTCGTCGAAGCGCGACAAGGCCAGAACCAAACGTGCCTTGGACCCAAACAGGCATACCTACAAAGATCTCCTGGAAAAGAGCGGTCCTCTCCTTGACGCAGACGGCCAAATCTTCAATGCCGATGACTCCCGACAAGCATCCGAAGACGAGGCCGCCGCCGTAGCAGCGGCAATTGGATACAAACCCGCCAAAAAAAAGGGTGTGAGTTCACTTGCAAAGGCTCAAAACGCGACGCCTGGAGCCTCGGTCGGCCCCAACTATGTTGACGATCTCAAGAGCCCCAGTTTCATGATGAGGAGTCCAGACTTGGGATATCTGGACAGTCCTGATCTTACGGATGACAGTAGCAGCGATGGTGAGGGGAATGGTGTGATACTAAAGGACAAAGACGAGAGTGACGCTTCCACACCGGCATTGCAGGGTGGTGTGGCTACCAATGTAATGGACACAGCTTTGGGTGCTATTCTGAACAAAAAGAAGAGGACATCAAGTAAATCACCCGCACCACCATCAGTGGCTACCGATGAAGCCCTAGAACCCGCCGCAGAACTGAACCCAGAATCCGCAACAGAGCCTGCCACAGTATCTGCTCCTGAGCCAACTACGGAGACTACCACAGATACTGCTCCTGAATCGACTACGGAATCAACTTCGGAATCAACGACGGAAGTTGCACCCGAGACCAAGACAGAGAGTGAATTGACCAAAACACAAGAGGAAAGCCCAGCATCGTAGCATGCGCCGCATTCCATGTCTACACAAAATACAAAGGAAAAGCGCAGCACTACCAGAACACGAGATGATCTCTGCTTAACCAGATAGATATTAGTATCAGAACGAGCCATGACTGAGAGATGCGTAAACATGCATGAGCACCAGCCTGCACCAGATCTAGGTGAAAGGTGCCATGGATATGGCCGTTATTAAAGAATAGCCTAGCGTAAATTTGTGGTACAAGAGAGCTGTGTCTATTCCTAGGGTGGGTGACCCTTGGTGGAAGAAGTTTAAAAAATGGACGACGAGGGCTACGCATGATAAGTCATCAGTCGGGTCTATTTCTCTTCGTTGTAGACTGCTTCAATACAATCTTTTTTTTCTTCATATGCATGATACTTGGCTTCCCAAACACCACGTTGTTGTTTTTGGGCTTTGGGCTTTAGTGAATATCATCGTGTGGAGAGTCTTGGTGATGACTACTTTTTTGTAGTATAGCAACAGCAGCAACAGTGTTGACGGTGTGAGTTTTTTCTTTCATGAAACATGCCGTGGTTCTTGTGGGGGGGAAGGTATACTACATGTCGGATTCATAGATGGTTGTACTGTATGGCTAATGTGTATGTATCATCACCAAGGCTCGATGAAAGTCGTGTGTAAGTGAATGCTGATAATAAATTTGTTTCCTTGTAACTATGTACAATATATAGTTGACTTTCATGATACATGAGGTCTTGTTCATCCCTTCGTATCAACAGCCTCTTCGATAATTACGTTTGCCTTGGCGAAAGGTCACTCACTCACTCACTATATGCATTCAGTCAGCATGCTCAATTGCGTGAATACTATTTGTAAAAGAAGTACTATTCACTGTTTTTATGGGCTCGTGGGACGTCTCGTTGATGTCGGTGGCCTTGTTCACGACTGTGTTCGATGTTGCGCTGGTTGCGTTGCGGGTTGGGTTCTGACGTTTCTTTGGGGGGAGGGGGGTGGTTGGCTTGGTGAAGAGGCTAGTTCGTCGCATGGGTGAGTTCTTTGATTACTTTTTGTGGGTTGCTGTTGTTGTCGGTGTGGACTGGTTGAGAGCGTTTTGGTGGCGAGATTGCGTTGCGGGACTTCTTTTCTGCCATATTTGATGTTTGGATCGATACTAGGTTTTACACTTGTATTCGAGCCCAAGGGATGAGGGTATCTCCTTTAGTCTAGTCCGTATGCCTGGTGCTATCCTTTTGCAGTCGTTGAAGGAATTAGTTCACCCCCAAAGGAGATTCAGAAAAGAAATTTGTCCTTGCTCAACGACAATCTATCTCCTTACCTTATGATAGATAGCATAGCAACAAGGTATCGAAATCGTTTTGTAAGAACGTCTGATGCTTCTGAGAAAGGAGTTTCTGGTGCTGAGGTTGTTTGCAATGTTGGTCGGCTTTTTATCAGGCCTTATTCCAATGTTGCCTCGTCTTGCAGTGGCTTCGTTTACCCCTAAAACCAATATCTAATTTGTCTTCTTGCACTCTCGCCACCAACGACCGTCCCCTAGGGTTTTAGACCCGTGTGGTACAGTATAGTTTTAGCTGTGGGATAAGCGCAGGGTACTGGACCACGAATTGCAGTTGATCAATAAAGACCTGTGAGTGTGTTGGAAGAATCTATATCCTGGTTCCATATGCAAAGATGAACCTAGAAGAGTTCTCCCAAATACGTGCTCTCCTAAGCAGATACGAAAGGTTTACATGCACTGTATCTCGTTTGTTGTTGTTTATTTTCTGTTTTAAACGTATGTTTGGAATCAACGCCGAGATGAGGACGAGGCCGATAAACATTGGGGGCGAGAGGTCTTCACACGCGCTATATATCAGACGTCAATGGTGCTGCTATAATCGAAGCTGCGAGCATTCACGAAGTGATTGAGAGCAGTCGAGCTTGGAAGTGCTATGCAAGAAGCTGAAGCAGGAAATGTCGTTTAGGAAGTGTCCTTATAGTTATTGTTCTTCGCCGCCCCTATCTTCAGTTTTCACCTTCCCACTAGATACTCGTAAGGTTTAGACTCAAGCACGATCTTTGCGGCGTGATCATGGCTGCGTCGTCTTCCGATGGTGCTGTACTAGTTGTCGGATTCTGAATGAGATTTCGTAATGAGTGATTGTTTGACTAGATAGACTAACGAAGTCCTCCCGGGTAGCCTCTTTTCCTGAAGTCCGTTGGCCATCCGACTTTTGGTCTGTCTTCAACTCGTATTGTGAGACCGTCGTGACATCGATACGAAGTAAGGAGACCTTCAAAAGTGGAAAATGAGGACCAGAAATTAGCTACTGTTTATACGGGGTGATGGGTTCAAGGAAGTAAGCTAAACTGCGAAGGTGATATGTGCAAATGCAGATTTTCAGGCCAGCTACTCCGTCCTTAAGCGAGTGAATCATGCCAGCACAAGTTAATTGATCATGACGTCAATCATGTAAAATATTCAGACAGTAATACGAGAGATTTTGAGATGCCGCTCCAATGCTACTTATGGCTGTCTGTACTTTAACATTTTGGACCCCACGGATCATTAGTGGCTGTCCTGGGCGTTTCTGCCTTGCGTTCTAAAATTGCTACGCCTCGGTTTTCGAATGTCGATGCCTGTTCTTGTGGAGCGAGCCCCCGTTTCAAAAGGCCATTCCGATCGCTAGGGAGATCATGTTACGGCTGTAATATTATGTGGTGTGTCGCCGATGTACCCACCACCCCGCATAAACCTCCCGTGAGATTTATAGATTTAGCCTGTCACCATGTATTGTACAAGCACCGACGGCATCTGCAGAATCCGGCGATATTCACCCGTATGTATGGGTTTTTTGTACAGCCAATCTTCTATCATAGGAAAAGAGTGTTGTTTGTATCGTAAACTATTCATGGCTGAAAACGTTGGTTTGTTTGGCACACAGACTGTAGCGCTTGATCACCATGGCAGCAGCATAATCATTATGTGCAAAGCTATATATTGATGATCAAGAACATGTACGAGAGGGAAATCTGGTTATGGTTAGGTACCCTGAAATGACATTTCATGCTCGAGGTTCCTAATCTACACCAAAACCAGCCCCGATCTAAAAATAGTGGCACACACCTACGAATAGCTGCCCTCCATACTGATTATACTTTCAGTACTTCATTTGTTTCCCGCATATGCAATACACGACTGCTCTGTTACATAGCACCTGAATCATTTCAACAATGTAGAAAACCACGCTACGGAAATTGCAAAGGTGAGCGCGTTTATAGGAGAGCATCATTGATTGGCCAGTTTACTGGTCAATTGCCTAATTAGGCTACTCTGGATCTAAACGCCCACAGTCTGACCTCATAGAAACAACAGAAGCTAATAAATACGATATCATAACCGCCGATGTACCCCACCGAAACAATTCTACGCATGCCAACCCCGTAAGCCAAGGTCCGTGATGCAGCCGTCTCTTCTAGTGTGTGAGTTTGAAGTAATGCTATGCTTTTCACTAACTCTGGCGCAAACTAGCAAGGAGATTATGACAAGCGTACACATCTCAGCTCCAAAAGGCCCAGAATGTCATCCAAAGTGAGTAAGAGTCGTCAGAGGCTTCATGGGGTCCATGGGGCTATGTCAACCAGTGTCTATAAGACGTTGGTATCCAGTCTATCCTTCAGGATTAACCATAAAAAACAAGCTCTTTCTCAACTCTACATTCGTTCATCATCATTCTACAGCTTGTACTGTAGTCCACTCGTTTCCAATCATCCTAGCGTAATTTCACATTCTCACAATGCATCTTTCTTTAGCCTCGACGGCTGCTTTGCTCTCACTTTTAGGTTTTGCCAGTGCCAACTGTGATAAAGGACCTTTTATTTCAACTCTTGCCGGTGTTGGCTTCGACAAGACGCCTGGGTATCAGCAATTTTGCGAATCGAAGTGGGAAGAGGGTATTATCATCACAGGCATCCGTGTTTGGGCTGCCAAGTTCCAGGTCAAGGCCGTTCAATTCCAGTACGCTGGCGGTGATTGGGGAGCGAGGCGCGGTTCGATCCCGGACGACGATGTTCAGCCGAAGGAGAAGACCTGGGGTGAGAACGACAAGATTGGAATGAAGCTTTGGAACAACAAGCCGGATGATGGTGATCCAATGGACGCCGTTGGTAAAATCGTTATCACTCAAGATGGTCAGAAGGACTTTGAGGCTGGTGGAAGCAAGATCGATAAGGAGATGTACGTCGACAACCCCAGCGGAAAACTTCTTGCAGTGAAGGTAAGTCATCCCACATCGCTATAGCGGTTTTGTTCCACGTCCGATCCCTAGTTTCATGGCTGACATGTTCTTTTATTAGGGTGCCGCTGGTGCTTGGGTTTCTTCGCTTGAATTCAAGTTCCTCGAAAGTCCCATTACGGACGTGGAGATGACGTCTATAAAATTCAAAGAGGACGTGAATAGATGGAACGACAAGAAGCAGGGTCTGATTCCCGCTGCTCTTGGTTCGGTCTACTACATTAACTCCGACGAGGTCGGCGGATACAACGCAACCTACGATACTTCCACCACCCTCACAAGGTCGATATCCAAGACCATGAGCGAATCTCAAACGCACACTGCTGGGTACAAGCTTACGATTAAAATTGGTGGCAAAGTCGGTGTCCCGCTTCTTGCCGAGAGCTCAATGGAGGTCACCAATGAGTTAAGCTATAGTTACACCAACATGAAGACGAAGACCCAAACGGAGTCGGAAGATTGGTCATTCCAGTGGAAAATGGGTGGTCCAGGTGCCGGGATCCGTCCACAGACTGCAGCTCACTGCACCGCTTCGGCAACCATGGGAACTTTCGATAGTGATTATGATGCGAAGGTGTCAGCAACATTGGCCAACGGCAAGAAGTTTGAGTATAACACCCATGGACATTATAACTCTATCGGCTACGCCAATGGTATTCAGGATTGCAAAGTCATCCCTTTGAAGGATGTTCCGAAAAATGCCGATGTTAAAGAGGCTACGAAGGAAAAGAAGGGAAAACGCACAACCCGTTTGGACCGCTTCATCGCCAGGAATTAGATTTGGAGACGTGAGGGCAGATAACTCAAAACCAATGGTCGTGGATATGGTGATTCATTGCATACTTCTTTTATTTCTTCTCAACAACTAATGATTTATATTAGGTTGTATTATTTTATAGAGTTCAAATTCATGGCCTCGGGTGTTACGTATATAGTGTATTTATATATCACTCAAGACTTTGATCCATTGCTGTTGTTATTCCTAATAAAAATGATTAGCTTCAGTACGGAGTATATCCGTGGTGTTTCCTTGGTAGGTAAGGTTATAGTTACTAAACTGCATAGATAAGAGAAAATGCCATAGTTCTACGCTGAAAGATATCATCAAACAATAGTACAACTTTCCCCCCAGGAACTTTCGAGGTCAATTCTAATATTGATACAGTAACACTATGTCAAGATAGGGCAACAAACGAAAGGGGCTCAAAGGAGTCATGAAGCTTGTTCTGTTACCATGCTGCGTTTGGACATTCTACCAGACACCCTGTACCTGGCCAACACGCCAAGAGTATTGGCGCGTTGGCGAGGCCTAACACGACCCCATATGCTCATCACAAACAGCTTCATCTCATGCTTGCCCACAAAAGTGTTTTGACATACCTTCAGGCAAGATCTCTTTGTACGCAGTTCCCGGCTTGGCTCGTTGAAGTGCCGTGCATTCGGCATCTGTATACCAACTCGGCAGTGAGAAAGCGTGCAGTATCAACTTATCATAACCCCTGTCTCCAGCTGGCTGCATGATGATCTGAGTTCAATGCTTGGATTGGTATTTCTAGGCTGCTATACATACGAAGAGCCTGCCGTCAATCAGAATATAGCACAGGCCACAATCGCGCCGTGTCTTAGTCTTCGACGTTGCGAACACAGACTTATTGTTGTTGTCTGCGTCACGGCTGATATCACCCATGCTCTCATATTGGATCTTATATGAGGCCAAAGCTTGTCATGTTTGTGGCGTCAATTTTGGATTTATCCACCACCATCCAATGGCCAACAGGCATGCACCTGACCTGACGGACATGCTCTCACCGTGGACTCTTGAAACCGAGCGAGTCTGTGCCAACAATTGCGGGGAAAGGGTCATGAGAGTCTCTGCCTTGCGCGGCTCCATATTCATCCATACTCCAAGAGCTACGGGTGGTGATTGGAGAGCATGCTCTTCTCATTCTTCTGCACACGGCCATTTATCGTCACATAGTGAGTCTTGTTATTCACAAGCCGAAGAACTTTTGCTCACAAGTGTTCCGTCTTCGACTCGGCGGAATCGTAGCAGATTCTCGCTGACCCCTGGCCGTAACTATCGTACGCCACTTGTCTCCGGTTACTAGTGGATCCAACACCACCGCTGGCTCGTATATGTGCACGCAAGTCCCATCTGGACTCTCGAGTCTCCAGAGCTCTTCCCTCCACTGGTGATCGTTGCAATTCACGAAGAAGGGAACGACGACGACATCTTCCTATGACCAGCCGCAGTTGTTTTCCGTCGCCGCTGCCGGACTACCATGGCTGTGAGCCCGACCGCTTTTCATGGATCGCTCGCTGTTGCGGTCGCGTTCGCGCTTACTAGTTTATCCACTGTGGTGGTAGCACTGAGGTAAACGACAGTCCATGCGCATGGATGTCAATCATTGCTGACACCTGTTAGATTTTATAGTCGTTACTACTTGGTCCGAAAGCTGAGCTCTCCAGATTGGGTGATGCTGGCTGGTCTGATTGCGACATGGTGTTGTTCTGTTGTGACCTATTACAACAATGTTTATTCAGATTATACCGACGTTCATGTATGTACTGTAGCACGAATTGCATACCTACGTGCTGATGCTTTTGCAAGGATCTAAAATCATATTCAAGAGTGGCCTCAGGCGGCTTGCTTATGATGTGGCTTTTCAGGTTCAACTACATGCTCGACCACCTTCTGATCAAGCTTTCGATCCTCCTCTTCTACAAGTATATTGCCTCCTCCCACAAGTCCTTCCATCGCATCGTAAACGCCCTCATCGCCATCGTTGTAATTGGTAGCCTGGTCATGGTATGCGTCAGTATATTCCTATGCTACCCAGTGGCAGATGCATGGTCGGCCGAGGTGTTTTTGGACCAATTCAAGGGCATTCGTGCAACACAGTGTTTGAACCCGATCACACTGTGGCTTTCTAACGGCTCTTTTAATCTTGCAACCGACGCGATTATCTGGCTTCTCCCCATTCCGTTCTTCCTCCATCTCCGAAGCATGCCGATCAAACGACGACTTGAACTCACTGCTATCTTTGGGCTTGGGGTTCTGGCTATTGCCGCATCTGCGGTAAGGCTCTGGGTATTGACACGATGGCTATCGAACTGGGAAGAGGCTGGAATGCAATTAGGGAATCTCTTGATCTGGTCTCAGGTGGAACAACATTCGGGCATCATCGCTGGGTCCATTCCGTTTTTGCGGCCACTGGTGAAGAAGTTGATGCGTGCAACATGTCGAGACCATGAGCAGAGCCCAAGCCCCGCTGCAAGGCTCATCGGAGACAACAACACACCGGAAAATCTAGCTATGCCTAGAACACCTATCATACCGAGCCCGGCACCGACGCTTGGGAGCGATCGAGGTTTTCGAGCACCAGCAAGTCCGCTATTGCCTATCTCACCGGTCCAACCCGATATTCTAGCGATACGCACGGTTTAAAGGGTCTTGGAGCTATTTGAGTGTAATAGGCAACTCTCTGTTTTCCACGTCTTGGAACTTCATGGGCACAATGCCATCAAACCAGTAACGAATCACTCAAAGAAAGTGATTCAGGACCCGAAATCTGGTTGAGAGGCACACGTATCTTTAAGAATCGGTCGCGCAATCCTTTGTGGGCCCTTTCTAAATTTGTCATACTAGAGAGTTCACAAATACGCGCCATCAACTCTGCCCAATCCCTTCCACCGGATTTGGAGTTCGGATACTATAGAGCCAGGATATAGCAACAGATTTACCGCAGGTAACCTCGCATACAGGGAGAACAGGGATCCCGGACCATGAAACCTTACATGTACTTGCAAAGACTGTCATATCAAAATGGGTGATTCACCAAAAATTTCGGAAGGAGAAGGTCCAAGAACGCGGAACAATGGATTTGGTCAAGTTGTGCGGTTGCCGGCAAGCGATATACTGGATCTATCGAATCTGTTTGTTTATATCGCGGCCCATACGTAGCGGTACACACTTATACGTTCATTGGGCTCCCATGAAATGTCGCATGCAACCAGATGCTGTTCTCAGTAGTTGGTGAGCCTTCGTTTATTTTAGACTTTTGGGTATCGAACAGATAGTATTGATTTACATAGCAAAGGCACGGAAAAGGTACGACCTGGGATATGGGATTATGGATGTTAATGAGGATACCCACAAGCGAACATGATTCATCGCTAGCCAGATCAAGCATCTAACGAAAAGACATCATGACGAATCAATTGTGATACAGGCCTCCCTTTCTCATCCAATTATCAACCCGTTCATACGTCTCGGCTCTTTCTGCCGGTAACAACATACTCCTACCTAAAAGCACCAAAATCCTCTTTATCCGTTATACCTCGCAATACGACAGTCCAGATTCACTAGCACGGCAACACAAGACCTTGCCATACCGGATTTGAGCCATGTGCACTCCGTATTACATATCCCGTATGCACAGGTTCGGAAGCGAGCGATCCCAAGTGGCAACGACTTTTTGTAACGTAAGTGAACCAAGATACATTTTGCTTCTTCCCCCCAACTTGTGGACGTCAGATCCGTCCTTCACAATGAGAACGACATCGAGCCAAGTCATGCTGCTAATAGCATGTCCTTCCATTCCATCTTTTCTCTACTCTTTACTCCCCTCTTCCCCCAACTACTTACTTCTCCCATTCCATTTTAACTAACCAGCCCTCCCTCCCCGTACAATAAATACATACTCCCCTAAATCCCCCAACGCCCCTTATCCCCGCCACCAATCACCACCTTTCTACGGAGTACCCACCAACACTCCAAACCATCCACACCACCACCCCCAAACCCTTAAACCGGAACTCAACCATCCCTTCCCCCCCCCGTATGTCACAACCACCACACCCTTGGCAACAATCCCTGCCAATCACCCATGCCCTTACCCACCGCCGACTATAATAACACCCCACAATTAGTTAATCCCACCCATCACAATTATCCAGAATAAAGTTTCCTTCCTATGTATGTACGAAGTACTCCTTACAGAGTACTCCGTAGATATGAGGGAGAACGGAACATTAGGTTCGGCGCTGCGTCCGCGTAAGGGTGAGAGTTCCCGTGTGTTTGTAGGCAGTGTTTGTGTGCTGGTGAGAGGTATCTACCTAGGTAGGTAGTAGATAGCGACATGTGATTTTGCGCCATGTTGAGTGCTATTCATTAATTGCAAGGAATAATCGGATGTACACTCGCCTGGTGCGCGGGTTTTATGGGTTTGCCAGTTACGGTACGTAGTCACGTAGTTTACCGCATGTCGATGAAGAAGAACAGTCAGCAAGCGACGATCAAACATAATTATCCTACAGTATATGGCATACATTACATCCGCCCGACAAACCCCATCATTTCAAACGTTTCCTTTTTCCCCTCATCTCATTCAGACCCACCCATACCTAGAGAAGATGCTATTCTACACGAAGTATCCATCCGCCCCTCACACATAAAAGTTGTTCATGGCAAGAAAGGGAAGAAAAAAGCCATCGACTCATGAGGCAAAGTGTGTCGAAAACTATACTATAGATGAAAGAGATAGAAGGGAAGAGAACAAAACGCACACCCTCCAGATAAACGCCTTGCTTTTCTGTATCGCCGTCCCTCAGCCCCGCCGCCAGAAAAACATAGAAGAACAAAGACAAGGGAAGCTTTTCTATCCCATCCACCTAGGTAGATATGAAAGCTCCAGCGCCATGCATGCATTCAATAACCTTTGAGAAACCCCATACGCACGCAAATGCAATCCAGTAGACATTACCAGCCACGCCGTGCCCTTCCCAAAGCAGGCAAGCGGACCAATATACCAAAGTATCATAACGCGGGATGTGTAGTTCGTAGTGAAGGGAAGAATTAGATGCGTCGTTGTCTATTGTTGGAGTGAGAGAAGGGAGCCGCTTCTACGTGAGAGACTGAGGACTCTGCTGCGCGTGTGTGAAGAGGGCGTTAAAGAGACGCTCAACCTAACAAAGGGATTAGAAAACCAGTCGAGGCAAAACGGGATAGAAATGGATCATACCTCTGGTGCAGCCTTGACAAATGGCAAATCCCAGAATGCATAAGTGCGGTTTTTTAGAATCTCTAGAAGAGTGATGATGAGACCCCATGGATGAGGGCGATGGACCAGCAGTCGCTCGAGCAGTACGCGTGTGATGGTCTGCTGAACGTCCAGAACCGAAGAGTCATTATCCGGTGGACCGAAAAGGTGCAGGAGCGCATAGCTGAAGTACTGTGTGTGCGAGTTCGGCCAGCGGAGTTGATTGGCGATTGCACTGATGAAGTGAAACCTTGCTTCTGGGCGCAATTCGCGGACCAGTTTCTCCATGGTCTTGGTGGCAGGAGAGCTACTATCGAAGATAGAGCCCTTGGGATCTTGGGTGACCAGTGCAGTGGCACCAATATGGAGTACAATTGCATGGATTAACGTCGGATCACTCGTCGTCGATACGAGTTCGAAGCCAGCCGGCTTTGGCTCGGAGTAGGAGACGGCGTTGCTGATATATTCGATATCCGATGCCTTACACTCAGGACCGCGGAGAAGGTCATCGAGAGTGTCTTTGATACCTGCTTGACAAAGAATTTCGTCGATGTCGGCACGAATGATGGGTCCCTGGCGGTCGTCAAGGCGCTCTACTTTCAGACCAGCCGTGAAGGGATCGGGCATCTCGAGAATATCCGATGGGTAGGCACTGACGATGAGATTGCGCAACTGAGTACAGTGCATCGGGATGCTGTTGCAGAATCGGAAATGGTTCTCGGCAAGAAATTCGGGATAATCGTGGTGAATAACAAGCAAGACCCGAAGAACTCCACGGTAAAAGTTCTGTGCCGGAATAGTCTCTCCCGTCGGCCTGATTAACTGGCCCGTGTAGACTAGGAGTGTCTCCATGAGCTTCGCATAAATGTCCCATCGCTGGTCCTTACTGTCCTCTAGCATTGCTGGGATGAAGATCCGATGAGAGATTAGATGTAGCCAAGAAAAGGTGAAAAGAGGAACGTTCTTGGGTTGCAGCGCCAGAAAAGCTTTGGCGACAGCCAGGAATATGTCAGCTTTGCAGCCAATGAAAGCATCCTCCTTCGCTGCGTCGTTGAGCTGGAAGAGGATCGTCGAGAACAAGCGTGCAAATCCCTTTTGGCAGTAGGCATCTTTGCGGGTGTTCGTGTGGTTGATGAGGACGAGGATAACCACGGTGAGCATCTGGTCAAGATACTTCGCCTTGCTTTCTTTGACCGCACCATGCTCGCCACCTTGGTAGACGACAAGGTCGACGATAAGCTTGCCTAACGCGTCGATCTTGATAGTCGCAGTATCTGGGATGTTCGTACCATAAGGAAGTAGCTGCTCGCGTTCGTAGGATGCGATTGCAGCATCAATGCATGTACGCATAAAATGAATTGATCCCTCTGTACCATTCATAAGATTGTTCTCGTGCAACTGGTATAGGAAGACAGCAATGCTTTTCTTGGGGGTATCCGGTTGTTGGAGATGGATCCATTCATCAAAGACATACTCGAGCTGGTCCTTGTGGCTAGAAGCTGGTGGCGTCAGAGCCTGTTCGGTGGGTTGAATCTGCAACTTGGAGATCAACGACTTCCCAATCTCAAGATCTGGGTCTTCAGCCAGCCATTGCGTGAGCGCATCGATGGAGAGGGCGAAATCAGCACGAAGCGCACTAGGATACTCGCTGAGTAAAGTTTCGTCTAGGAGGCTAGACAGCATCTCTACCGCTGCAAGGCGGCGATCATGAATAGCCTTGGCAATCGTAGAATTTAGGCGCTGCATATCCATCAGTCCAACCTCCATCAAGGCGACCATGACGGTCGCATTGAAGATGCGGTCATCATCGTGGAGCGTGGCTAACCACATTAACACCTGTCGAGAAGTTGTTGATGAGAGTTGGCAGAGATTGCTCATCAGGTGTGCAAGTATTTCGATCTCGAGGCGATTGAGGTCATCAGAGAACAGATGATTGGTAACCTGTCCAGCAATACGGAATGCCCATGGTTCTTTGTTGGGTCCAGCACTTTCGATGGCGTTGATAAGTCGTTCAAAAGCAGGGTTGATGGGACTGTTGTCTCGAACTTCGATAATGCGTTCCTCAGTGGCCTCTTTGACCACTCGCATTAGTTCTGTTAGCGTTTCTTCAACGCCACGAGGGTGGTCGATTCCTTGATGTTCTATGTATCCGTTCAATTGCTGCTGAGGTGCGGTATGAGAAGTCTGTAGGCTCTGAAGTCGCGGTGGCTGAGTGGGCTGGCGCGGTTCAGCTGGAGCGGCAGCAGGCGTGGGCAGGTTTGGAACAGCTGCAAACTGGTCTTGTAGTACATCGGGAACTTGACGCCCACTATCCTGAGAGGAGTTGTTGGTTTGTGGAGCACTCCTAGATTGACGCCCAAACTCCTCATAGATGGCCATTTGCTCTCTGTTCAACCCGGTGGAAACTTGCTTGTAGGGCTCCGGGATATAAAATGCCCAAGGACTGATTGCAGCATCTTTAAATGGCTCATTAGGACGTGTTTGACGGAACACGCGGCGGGTTCGCACGGCATCTTCGATTTGCATGTCAATCTCCTGTAACGACGACACTTCCGCCGCGTGTTCGACGGTGCCACAGACAAGATCCAAATTGTCGTTGACAAACATCAAAACGTGGCCTTCAGGAAGGGCCTGCTCAGGAAGATCGCGCGCCATGACACGTATGTTATTCTGAATGCTCATGCGTAGCGGCTCCTTGCAGGTGACAAGAGCCAGCGCTCCTGAGAGTGACTTGACAACCGTATGCGCTGCTTGTCTTAATTTCTCTTCGTCGGATTCCATTGCGAAATCCTTGCTGACAAGTTGCGATGTGGAGATGGCGGCAATAGTAACCGATCGTTCCACCACAGGCGCAATGATTTCCTGTATCGCCTGTTGCACAGCAGTGGTAAAGATCTTGTGTACAGTCTGAGCTGGGACCATGTTGTTTGCATGGGGCGGCATTTGTAGCTGAGAGGTGAAATCAGGTAAAGCAGCTGTAATGTTGGCAGAAGTAAATCGTTCGCTTGGTCCTCGAGTGCGATTAAGGCTCATAATGCCACCAACCTCACCGAATGGTTCCAGCGTGTCTGGCGGTATCTGTCCCAAGTATTCCTCCTCAGCGGGAGGGCGGGCCCGAATGCAATTGGAAGCTTCGATTGTCTTGTGGTCAATATCGAGCCCTTTACAAAGAACCTCGATCTCAAACTTTTGGTTTAGCTTGAGATCAGCATATTCGTAGAGTTCCTTTAAGACACGAAGTATTTCCATTAGCCACGGATTCGGCGGTCTGAATACGGTCGACTTGGACGCCTGAGCGAGCACTTTGCAGGTGAAGGGAATGACCACTAACAAACGGTCCGTGTCGTATCCTTGAATTAACAAGTCCTTGAAAGATATGTTGCGGAATTTGATAGGATGGTCTCGTCCGATGGTCAGAGAACCTAGCCAGGCGCCAAGGTTCTTGAGGTAACCGCGCTCCACAGATCCTAGCGTTCCATCGCTGTTGAGCATACGGAAGATGACTAGATATGTTTCTCGCAGCACCTCTACCCACAGTATCCTGTCGTTGAACAACCCTAGCATGTCGAGATAAAGCGGCTGGAAGTTGGGCTGCATTTTTGCGCGTTCCTCGACCAGATAATTGGCGAACCATTGGTGGTGCCTGTCCTCAACAGCATCCGTAAGATCGGTGATCTTGTCAAGTAGGTTACGTTCCGACACATTGTTAAGAACAAACAAGACTCTGTCTTGGATATCTTCATCTGGGTCCTCATACATCTCCGGCTGAACGGGAGGGTCGACATGTAGGCACGAGAATTTTGGAACAAACGACTCAGCTTGAAGTTGATCGTTCGAGTTACCATTCGTCAGTCCCATTCCATTTGGTCCATCGCCGTTCACCTGCTCAGCTTTTGCATTGACGACCTGTTGAGCTCGGGTGAATATTTCAGTCTTCTGGAGTCCGGGTATTTGGAGTAGCTGGTCGCAGTAATTAGGCCAATCACCTAGACGCTCAGAAAAGTGAACGAGAGCTTGCAAGCCGAACTTGTACATGGGCTCTTCTGGTCGATACTCTTGTACAGATTCCAACACCATGGCCAATCCGACTGCCAGTGCAATGCGCGGAAGAAGATTAAAGTTAATAATCCCACCAAAGAGCACGGCTGTCGTTGCTAAGGCCTCCAAAGGATACTCCCCAAAACAGTTATACTCGTCGAAAAGCCCATGGATCATGCAAGCGAACAGGTCTTGCTCGGCCGGATCGCGAGACTCTTTATAGCCTCGGAGCAGGGAGATGATATCCCGCACTTTAGTCTCGTCGCTATACATCTTCTTAAAATGTTCTTGCATTTCCCTGTCGGCTTCTGGAGGCAAGGAATTTCCGTTTTGGCCGTTAGCATCGACGATAGCATTAATCTCGCCGCGGTCTTCGCCACGTTCTCCCACGCCGTAGTTAATCAACCTCGGATAAGCTTGGATGCAATTCCGCTGCAAAGGCAGGAGCTCTTGTTCCGGTAGTTCACAGGCTGCAAGGAACTCGAGAAGCGGGTAGACAGTCTTAACCGCAAGAGGCATACTGATGAGGTTGTGTTCCTCACGGGCGCGCTGCATCTCGTCTGAAGCTCTCGCGCTGAGGAAGTTTGCAAGGATCCTACGGAAAAGAGTACCGGCTTGTTCGAATGTCTGTTGCAGCCAAGGCTCAATGTTGAACAGACCGCGGGCATGTGCTTGCGCTGCAAGGTCGAGGCTTATATCTGTGTTGCTACGGATCAGGGCTTCCAACCAACCGAACGTCTGAGCATGTTCTAAAGTGAGATTTAGCGACATGGAATCAGCATTGTAGAAGTCTACAAAGCGGTCCACAAGCCACTGATTGTCTTGTTGCCAAAGACCGTAGAGAACAAATTCATAGTTGGGAAGCTTCTTGTAGAAGTAGGGGCTGAAAAGCTGCTTTAGCGCTTGTTCCTGCAACGCACCCCAGGGCTTAGGCACTGCAGCGGCAGCCATTAAGAATTCGGCTGTGTAAGGATTGATGATGGTGTCGGGAATCCCATATACTTGCGCTGTATGGTACGACTCAGACGACTGGAAGATCATACCAAAAAGCGCACACGTGGCGTCTAGCGAGACATATGGATGCTTGACTGCCTGTTCCGCCACGGCCTTGACCTCCTCGGGGGCGTTTGCAAAGGTCTGCATAGAGTGGGAGACCCGAAGATGTGGAATTTGGGTTACATCGAGTTCCACTGGCGTGCATGAAAGAAATCGTGCCAGGAAGCAGAGTTGGGTCAATGCAACGGACCATTGGCCACCCCAAAGGAGTTGGATATCGAATTTGTCGTCGCTTTGCGCAACAGGCAGCAAAGCGTTGTAGATAGCAAGGAATTGGGGCTTGGTGACTCGCACTCCTTCTCGATCGAACGCGTGCACCACATCTTGCCAGTCCAGGCGTTGTCCGGCTCCGTGCTCTCGAAGTGCTGCGACAAAGTTTTGGGCATTATAGCCTGATGAGATCGCTAGAAACAACAGTGCCATAGCGACCTGCTGATAGCTGATGTCGCGCGTTCCCACTGATGAGAGCATCTCTTTGCACGCTTCGACGGTCTCCGTTGCACGTGGACCGGCTCGTTGTATCTGCTTCACAAGAGGGTTCTGGGAGCCATTGCTGAGTTCAACAAGCTGCAGCACAGACTCGAGCTCGACCGGGACGGCTTGATGCGACGCCGAGTAGCGCATCTGGATAGCATATGACCAGTTAGATTTCTTCTCGTCTGTCCAGTCTTGTGGTGGGTTTTGGAAAACGCGTTCGATTAAGGCAGCGAGGAAATCGGACGTGATGCTCTCGTTACATGGCAGCTCGGGCCGCGCAATGGCTAGTATAAGGTCGTCGGTGGTGCTCGATAAGACTGTGTCGGCTAACACTGTTGTCAATAGGGAAAAGCACATTTGTAGGGAAGGAAAGCTCACCCTTTGCGCGTAGTTCGGGATTGTTGCTTGACTTGCATGCCGCGGCAAGCATGCCCTTCGCAAATGGATTCAATTGGAAGTGCGAGGTGAAGGCTGCAAGGTCAAAGTCGCGAAACAGGTCACCTTCCGAAGAATCAATGGATTCGGCGATCTTCTGTGCCTGCTCGGGGTCTGTCCGCAGCTTCTGCATCTCCTCCATCAGGAGCGCATAGCCGCTGTTGCGCTCACCCGACGCGAAAATGTGGGCGGCATTGGTCTGCAGCATGCGCCGGAATGATTTTGAGAAGACCTCCATGCCGTTGGAGTCGAGAAGCTATGGGGAGGCTGTCAACGGGATCAACTCATCAGGGAGGCGGTTGGGGAGGGGGGTCATACCTTCCGAATCTGCTCGATTTTGGCGCGGTCCTTCTCGTCTTTGATTGGACCCAGCTGGCTGAGCAGGAGGAAGACCTGGGCAACGACAATGCGGGAGAGATCTTGTTTATGCGCGGGGTTGGGTGCAGATATAGGCGAGCCAACAGTGCTCGAAGTGGAGAGCGAAGGCGACGCGCGGACAAGCCTGGTGGGCCCTCCGCCGCTGTTCGACCCACCTCCCTGCGATGCGGCTATTGCGGCGGCGGAGGCCAGCTGCGAGGCAGACTGAGGCGCTATGGTTCTGTTGCGGGAGGACAGCAGCTGGCCGGCTGGGGGCTGCTGTCCGGCGGGTGAGAAGAGCGACGACGTGGACGAGGCCGTCGATGACTTGCGGCTGCCGACGAGCCCGTGTCGATTCGAAGATGGGGGTAACGATGGGAAGCTGGACGTCGCAGGAGAGAAGCCCGGGCGCGCACTGCTGGACGAGGGCGTACTGTGTTCTTCCTGTGCAAATGAGGTGGATAATGGCGTGGGCCGTATATTCTGCTGTCGTCTCGGTTGGCCCCAAGGGTTGTGCTGGCTCATCTGACTGGCGTTTCCATGAGCAAGCGCTGTGGCCGGGGGGTGTTTATGAGTAATGTAGTGATGGTGTTGAGCGTGGTCTGGGAGGTACCGCGATGCGGAACACACGCACGGTCGAGGGCTTGGCATATAATTCAGCCTGCAGTGCGGTGTTGCTTCTGTGCCGCACACCACATGTCTCGAATCAGTCGTCTCACAGCTAAACGCACCAACTACATCTGCCTCTAGCATTAAAAAAAACTTCCATATATATAATCACAACGGTCTGCCTATAACAGCCGCTGGGCATGCATGTAGAAGGAGCACCGCTCGCGATAACCGCATGCTCCCTATTGTTTCCTTCAGATGGGCACGTGCTCTCTCCCCACATCTCAACTGTTTTGCCAGGCTGTTGGGCATTTCAAATGTCTTAATTGCGACAGCTATGATCTGTAATTGATTATTACCCTCGGAAAGGACAATTACCCCGCTCTCTACAAGAATTTTTACCGCAGTGTTTCTAACCCTCACCCACCAGAGAGCCGCATACCTTTCGCCTTATACCCCTCTTCCAACGCCTTCACATCTTTCTCCACCAAGTGAACCTCCAAAACCCCCAACGCCTCATTGATTTTTTTTTTCACTTTGCAAGTCTAGGATTGGGTAACTACTATTCTTCAAGCTCCAAGCAGTCGCAACTTGCGCCATATCTACCCCAAGCTTCGTCGCCATCTCTTCCACCTTGTCTATCACAGCCTTATCCGCATCAGTTGCCAGCATGCTCGCAAAGGGGTTAGTCTTCGTGTGAGTAGTGGCACCTACGCTCCCAGGACGCGCGAGAAAGTCTTGGGAAAGGGGCTACCAGGGAATGAGCACTTCGATATTTTGATGGTGATGATCAACAGTGATGATCAAATCGAAGAGCGGTGCTCAATGTTAATCGTAATGTAAGATGTAGATAAACCTATCAAGTTAGGATAGATATATCTTTTGTTAAAAAGACATAGGAACAATCTTCCTTGTCAAAGTGAGATTGAACCTAAACAACACCCACCACTATACCCTCAGGCATCACAAGCGAAGTTTCTAGGCTAGGTAGATAAAAAGATGGATTTAGAACAAAGACGTTTCTCTCATATGCAATTTTTATCATTCAACCAGCAAGGGGGTATGTTACACAGGCCGGCCCAGCGCAAGCTCAACTCTCCCTCCCCCCCTCTCCATCCACTCCAACGAATGTATTCTTCATAACAAATAAAAAACGAAGACAGCTCCAAAACACCATGCGAGCCCTATCAGCAAACGACCAGAAAAATTAAAGTAGGAAAATCTTTGCCATACATCATCCACAAACCTACATCAAGACAGAAACCTCGGGTCCAAACTGATCAATTAACAGGTTGACTGACAACAAGAGAATTGATGCCCTCAACAGTTCTGTAGATAGTTCGAGGGCACTAGGCCGCGTCGCCCGTCTTTGCCGACGATCTCGGCCTCCCACCAACCATCGTCTTGCAGTCTTAACACGGCGAGGATATCGCCTTTGGCGAAGGTGAGTTCCTCTGGGATTTGGGCGTTGTATAGGTACATTGCACGAGCTATGGGACTATTAGCAGCATTCTCTCTGGTGCAAACAAAGATCAAGGAGTACTTACAATAATGTAAAATCATCCTCCCGTCCCTAGTGTATTGTCTCGGCTCCGCAACACTCTTACTCCTAGTCCGCGTACTAAGTTGACTGCTCAAACCGCCCCCATGCCCCATATCACTTCCTCCACCGTTATAATATGAGCTCTGAGGGCGTTGACCACCGCCACCACCTCGACCCCTTACACTGCCGCCATAGACACTACCGTCACCACGCTCACTGCCAGGCCCTTGTGCAAGCTGCAGCGCCATATCACTTCCCCTCGAGCTTGGAGGGCGATCATATGACTGGCGGAACTGAGGCTGTGGACTGACAGCTCGTGAGCTAGGTGCTGCTCGGGAGTTGGGCCGAGTACTGCTCTGCGCATAGGGGGGTTGTGGCGACACAGCACGAGGGTTGGCAAAGCCTGGAGAGCCACCGCGATTGGAAGAAGAGTATGAACCTCGTCCAGTTGGTGTGCCGTATGGATTGTGAGATTGACCAGCAGTGTTAGCACGCGGTCGACCTCCACCATTGGAAGCAGCATACGGGTTTGGTGATGCGGAGCGATTGTATGCTGGGGATTGCGGTGGCTGTTGTCCAGAGTAGAGACTAGGTCTCGGGCTTGTCGCCCGTGGAGGAGCAGGAGACGCTGACCGGGGAGCTTCCTGCGCGGGACCACCACGAGTCGATGGGCGAGATGTTGCACCAGTGTTAAACATGTTGGCCTTCTGGTCAATGTACATCTGAGTTGTCTTTTGCATTTGTCGGGCTGTGTGTGCAGGTTGAGGGGCACCCAAGCGTGACATTGGCGGCTGCTCATATGAAGGCGGAGGTGTGCCTCGTTTGGCAGCGGACAGGTTGACGTTTGTGAGAGGAGTGGGTGCTCCACCCGGAAGCTGGGAGCCCACTGATGGTGTGCTAGGAGGTTGGGGTGTAGCAAGACCATGATAACGATCGGCCGAGACACGCAGAGAGCCTTGCTTGGTAACGCCTTTCAGTTCGGCAAGAGCCTGAGCGATAGGGTCAAGCTCTTCCTCTGGCTCCTTGGTCCTATGGGTTTTCTTCTTGTCTGGGGAAGCGACATCGAACACGTTGTTGCCAATATTGAGCTGGAAGTTAGCTCTAGGATCAACAGGCTCGGGACTAGCCGATGGGGCATCTTGGAGAATGGTACCACGCGCACCCCTTCCAAAAGGTCGAGTCGGGCTCATGTTTTCGTTGTTTGTAGATCGAGATGCAGGACCCCAAGTGTTTCGGCTGGTTGGTGTGATTGATGGGGGTTCTTTCTCATGCTTGCTCTTCCTACGAGCGAAAGGGCTGTTCTGGAAAAAATTACGCTTCTTTTGCACTGAAGACTCTTCGAATGGCTGTGGTGAAGGAGCCAGTGGCTTTCCTGGGGATGCCGACCCACTGGGCGGTTCTATGCTCGAGAACGAGGTAGGGTTGGAGTAGTCGCTGTTCGACTCCCTGCTAGCTGAGCGAACGGGACTGGGAATGTTGCTTCGTTCCGATGGTGGCCCAATGCGACAGAACTGGGTCATCCCATCCATGGGGTAATCGTTGTGTGGAATTTGACTCTGTTGGTATTGCTGGTGAGCTTGTTGCTGAGCCTGAACCAATCGTGGATCAGGCTGGGGAACTTTGGCTGCTCGAGGCTGCACAGGCTGGACTGGCTGGGCTGGTTGAGCTGGCTGTCTGGGGGCAACATTGATATGATCTTGGGGCACCGGCATGGTGTTGCCTCCCAAACCCATCTCTCTGGCCAGTGGGTTATTTGGGTCGTGGTGAGATTCAAACATGGAGGGTTGGGGCGAATTCGCACGATATGATGGATTCATGTTGCGCGGGAATTGAGCCACGGAGTAGTTCTCGTCTTCCGAAGTCAATGAGGCAGTTTCGGCGTCCCCACGGCAAAAGTTGATGAACTTTGGTGGATCTGGTATCTCCTGCCCCGTCCCGTTGTCTTGAATGAAGTTCGTAATGTCCTTACCCACATCACAGTCTTCGAGAGATAGTCGTACCTTCTCGCACGAAGCATCATCGCTCACACACACGGTGGAAGCAATGTTGGCGAAGTTCCAGAGACTGCTCTTTGTGTAGTCGATGCGCTCCTCCTCGAGATCTTGGAATTTCTGCCACTGTTAGCATCAGCACAACAGGACTCACTCTCCGACCACTTACATCGCAAGCTGCCTTCCATTCCCTATTCCATCGGCCTGTGGTTTCTTCCAGGACCTTGACCGCTGCCTCGTAATCTCGCTCTGTCTCCGACATGTTGATTTGAGTCTTCTCCAGTTTTGCTTTATTTTTTCGCTCCTCTTGTCCCATGACCATATGTGCCTGGGCCAGAAAGCCTTTAATCTTCAAGCAATCGTTCTCGTACCGATCCCTCGCCTTGTTGACTGTAGACGTCTGCTGCATCTTGAGCTTCAAGAGCTTCTCAATGCCGTTCTGCACAATCTTGCGCCGCTCCTTCATGCCACCCGCAAACGCAGCCAGCGGCTCTTCCAGATCTGTCTTCATCTGCTGAGCGATGCTCTGGTGTGCCTTCCCCGTTGCCTCCACCTCGCTGCGGATGACGTCAAATGACATGCGCAGAGTTCCCGCTTCCGACGACCCAAGAGGCTTCCGCGAGAGATTGAGCAGCTTGCGGGCATATTCATCTTCGAGGGCTGCCCGGGCTGCGTAGAAGGATCTCAGTTCGTCGGAGGTGACTTTTGCATTGTGCAGGCGCTCTAGCATAGGAGAGACGCCGGCGTCATCTTTGCCCCAGAAGTTGTTGGCAACTGCATTCTGTCAGTATCCGCTCGTTCTGCACCCGTCCTCCCAGATGCGTCCACATACATGAAAGAGTGACCGAAGGCGGCTCTGCCACCGTTGTCCCAGGCATTGCGCCCGTGTTTACGTCCAATGTGAAGCGAGCGGCGATGTGAGGCCGGACAGCGCTGTAGAGGAGGAAGTATGAATAGAATGTCTAGTTAAAATAATGTGCTTGTCGACTAGGACTAGGGGCGATACAATACAACGATGGTGAAGGTGGGGTAGGGATGCTGGTCCGGGGGCGACTTAACCGGGGGCGTGTGTTTATCGTTCACCGCGCTCATGGTCGACATAGCAACCGTTTGATACATCGGGACTAGCGCGACAGATCAGCCCTCACCCTTCCAGCGCATCCATGCTTCGAGCGGGCCAAAGTGCCACTCAAGTTGGCCATCTTCCCCGAGTCGGGCGTCGCGGCATGACGTGAACATAATCATGCGTGTTACACTAGCGTTAAGTGAGCCGCTGATTCTGCTTGTTCGCCAGTCATGCTCAGTTCAAGTGGACGCTGGAGGCAATTGGTGGTCAACGATTCGAAAAATAAAATGCATTACAAGTCTTTACATGTCTACAAACTGACCGCAAGAGCCATGTAAAGGCGCCACCGCAGTCCCTACACCCCCGACGACTACCCTACGTCTACGTAAAGAAAATATACAGATATAAAGGGGGAAATCCAAGACCCAAGCCCATCCAACTCCACTTCTAACCCTATAATACACACATAATCGAATGAAGCACTACACGTAGCCCAAACTACGCCAGCTTAGAAGCTAGAGCTGCCAGGCGAGCCAGGATCAACGGTCTGGTCTGTAGGGGAAGGTATCTTGTCACGCAGCCAGTGCAAGACGGCCTCTGTTCCCTTTTTGAGCACGGTATAGTTCGGCACCCTGAACCGATTGCCATCAACTTCCAGGCTAGTCAACGTGCCTACGTAACGTCCAATCTGGGGCTCGAGGCGACCAATGTCGTTGTTGCTGAGGTTCACAGCCTTCAAGCCCCGGAGTGATTCAGCTGGTACTTCGGAGATGCTGTTCTCTGATGCTATGAAGAGCAAGAGGTCTGGGAAGAAGTCCCGCACGATGGGCAGTGAACCTGAGATGCGGTTGTTGGACACGTCGAGATGATGGAGCTGAGGTGCTGAGAGAAAATGTACGATACTATCCAAAGTTTGAATCTTGTTTCCGCCGAGTCGAAGCTCGCGCAGCTTCGCGAGCTCGAGCGGTTCTGTAAGGGGGACGCTGATGTTGTTTTTAGACAAGTCTAAGACCTTTAAGTGAGAGAGCTGCATCGTGACGGTGGGAATTGATGTCATATAGTTGCTGGCAAGGTATAGTTGTCGGACATCGTTCGTCTTTGCAAACGTAGTCACACTCGCGTCATCCATGGCAGTGAGATTTAGGAAAGATAGATCCAGTGTACCTGAAGGCGTGAGCTTCCAGTTATTGGTCGATGTTTCTTCCTGTAAGTCCTCAAAGTCTTCGGGCGTAGCTTCCAGTACATCAGGCTGTACTCGGGATAGTAGGTCGCGCTTAATATCCGCAGTGGTCATAGATAGGAATTTTCGTTCGCGAAGTGGGTTAGCGGCTAGCGTCATGTTTTCTAATCCTTCCATGAGAGCAATTCTTTCGTCCAGCGTATTCAAATCGTTCGAAGAAAAGTCTGCAATTCTCAATGTCTGCAAGGAGAGAAAACCTTCCGGCAGAGAAGACAGCTTGTTGTCGCCTATAAGCAGAGTAGTAAGACATGTCCATGACGACATATCTGGAAGAGCAGGCAACCTGTTGCAGGATAGATCCAGATATTTTAACGCGGGTAAAAGGATCGCGTCCGATTCGCAGAGGCTCGTAAGGGAATTGTTGGCTAATTGCAAGTTCTGCAAATGGGGCACCGTGTCAATGTCGAAGAAAGCACCACTGAAAGCGTTTTTGGAAGCATTGAGCTCTATGATGGGAGTTGACGTGAACAATTCAGTTGGCAATGCCTTGAGTTGGTTGTCTGAAACATTGAGGGTTCGCAGATGAGTAAGCGCTCTTATTTCCGGCGGCAGGCTGGTGAGCTTGTTGCCTTGAAGTTCCAAGATTTCAAGCCCATGGAGACTTTCCACACAGGGAGGAAGCGGTCCTTCGAGTGCGTTCTCAGCTAGCTTGAGATCACGTAGAGTGGTTATCTGGAAGACAATGTCTAGCGCGTTCCGTGATAAGCTGTTCCTCGACTAGAGCCTGTCAGTGGTTTTTGAATGCACGGAACGAAGGGAAGCCTTACTAGATTTAACTTGGAGAGCTGCGTCAAGCGTCGCAGACCTATGGGTAGCTCTTGAAGCACGTTTCCATGCAGATCAAAGTTCTGGATGCCTCCGAATACCGGACCTTCATCATCATCATCAAAGTCCACGGTCGACGTCACATCAACATCCGGAAACATGGTATCGGGAAGAGATTCAAACTCGTTATCTGCTGCTACGATGACAGTAAGATCGACCATTTCACCCCACGCAACAGTAGTATCGTTGGGGTCGTATTTATACATGTGCAGCACATCTTCAGGGACTTCCTTCAAGCCCATAGCTGCAATGTTAAGTCGTCCATCCGCGCGCCCTGCGTCGATGCGCTTCCGTAGCAGTGACTTGCTACCTTTTGACCCCTGGTTGAAAGGGTCGTCAAGGCCAAAGTCAAACTCGGCAATCTCAACAGGGTCTGGCACAATGGCATCCCTAGGTGGAGTGTTTGTTCGAGGCTTGGGTGCGGTGTTGGCTCGTCGCGCCGCTTCTTTGGCCTTTGCGATTTGCTCTCGTAGTGTCTGAGATGACTTGGTCTGCGGCGGCGTTTCAGGTTGTCTGAGTGCCACACTGGGCTGTGGCGTAGCTTTTGATTTTGCAAGCTGTTCTCGTAATACAGCTGATGAACTGGAAACCTTTCGGCTAGTCACTGGGGTGGTCTTTAGAACAGACTCCCTCCTGGCTGGGGAGGGCGTTGTGGCAGCGACGGTGCCTGGAGGGGATATAGCCTGACCGAACGTCCCAGCTAATGACGGGCGGGCCTTTGGAGTTCGCACGATCATGGACTTGCTGTTTGAGAGAGGCCTAGGCTTGGGTACTGCTTGTGGGTTGGGCATCTGGGAGAGAGGCTGCTTCTTGGCCGTAGAGCCCAAACGGCTGACAAAAGGTGTCTTGCTAGGTGTTCCGAGAGCACTGGGCAAGGTTGTGGCGCTGGAGCTCCTCTTGCCTGGAGCAGTCATAGATATTCTCGATGCTGGAGGAGCTAATTTTCGCGGGGTCACCACGGTAGCACGGGGCGTGCCATCACTAGTCGTAGGCCGTCTTCCATTCGACAGTGCAGAACTGGGTCTTGGGGGAGGTGGCATGGAGTTGTCCGCATTGAAGAAGCTGGACCTCCGCCTGCCTTTGACAGGAGAGGAAGGAAGCTGGGCGAGGCTCTCTACCGTTCTTTCTGCGAGCGAGGGTCGCACCTCCCTCACTTCGAGGTTTGCACCTTCCGTCTCGGTCTCTAGCGCACACTCTGGCTCGACCTCACGGAAGCCGGCGTGCGAGCTTGCCCGAGACGAGGCCCTCGAAGCAGAGCGGAATCCATCCAGATCCCCTAGCACATCATCGTTTCGTCGTTCTATGTTTGACGCCCTCGCTGGTTGCGGAGCAGGTCTCGTCTGACGCGACGGCGGCGGGCCATTGGGTTTTTTGAAGGTCGACGCATTCGCGGGGGGGTTTCGGTTCTGCGCCTTGGTAGGAATGGCACGGTTTGTCGAGGTCGAATAGAGGGACGCTCTGCTCGAGCCCGACGCCGCAGAGGGGGCTGTCGAGGAGGCACTGGAGCGGTTGAGGGAAACTCGGGATGTCTTCTTCTGCAGCAGCGGAGGGCCTGGCTGACTGGGCCGCGAGATGGACGGCAGCGAAGTCTTCTTGCGCAGCGGCTCGGTCAACGTCGAAGCTGGAGAGGCTGGAGAACGCAGCTGGGACTGACTTCCAGAGGGACGGAGCACAGGGAGTCTCGATGTCGGGCGTGGGATCCCAGACCTTACTGGGATGCCCGATGACTGCTCCATGGTACACTCTCGTACACGTCCACACTGCAAGGCGTTCGATGAATATTGTCCGAGGGGGCGTGGCTCGGGCTCGGGCTCACAAAGGATATGAAGCACCGGCCATGATGATCCAACCAAGTCGCAAACACGCAGCCAGGAAAGAACAAAGTCAAATTAGAAATTGGACTGGTGCGGCTTGATAGGCGCACGGACAACGGGCGTGATGTGATCGTGCGTCGTTCGTCACCGTCGTCGTCGTCCCGTCAACCACGCCCAGGATGTTTCAAGTAGTGTCAAGTAGGGGCGAGAGCCTAGAAGTGGTTAGGATAGCGTCCTCTATGCATACAACACTACCTACCACTAACCACCCGTCCCGCCCATTGCCCATTGTTTCCAGTCTCCTTCTCTTGCCCGCGAAGATACCATACCATTACGGAGTAGATACCGCCAATCTTTGCTGTCACGTCGCACGTAGCACGTCGCACGTCACGCATTGCGTCGCCCATCTATCGACGCGACACCCGCCACACCACACGTTCGCGTCTGCGAACCCGATATCTGACTGCCCTCGCGTCTGTCCTGCACCTACCTCCCTGCAGCCTGCGACGCATCTCGACGCTGTTGCTTTGTCTCGCACACCTGCTTCAAACGGTTGGAATCGCAAACAGCAGAATTCCGGCGCGTCTGCCCTGTACCTTCTGACGTGTCGGTGCCATCTTGGTCTGCCCGCGTTCGCTTACTTCAGCCTGAAGCCTACAACTCACCATGGACTCGCTCATGTTGTCGACTGAGACCTCGCGACCCACGACCCCAAGTCTTTGTTCCGCTTCAGATCCCGGATCCCCTGGACCTGTCGGCAGGTCAAATATGTTAAACGCCGTCTCCCCGAGTCAAACCAAGTTTACATCACCTGCCCCACCTACCACGTCCTCAATGACACCTCCACCATCGTCCCAGATACCCAACACCCGCACCATGGCCCGCACTCCAACGCCTCCAACGCCTCAGCTATCGTCTCCTCCACCGACCGCAAAGCTGCAGAGCCAACCTCCTGCTCTGGCCGAGTCGGCCGCGGTTCTCTACTCCCAGGATGAAATCAGCAATGCCTCGGCGGACGAGCTCCGGGCCATGATTAATGAAGTTACCAGTGCATTTCGCGACATGCGTCTGTCCGCTGCCCATTACAAGCTGCAGTACAGCATGGCCGTGATGGAAAGCCAAGAATCGGCCAGCCGCATGGCAGTCGAGCTGGCCATGGCTCATCGCGAGGTAGATGTACTGCAGCAGGCCGAAGAAAAACGGCGTAACGTAGCTGCACCTGAGCAACCCAGCGAGGAATCTTCCACCAACGCTGCCAACGCCATTCTAATTTCCGAGATGGGCCGCCAGATTCAGATGTTGCAAAGCGAGAATGATAATTTGCGCGATTTTGTTGACCAGCAAAAACGCCTCGCAGAACACCAAGAGGGTGAGCTTGTCGGTTTGATCGAAGCAAATAACCAGCTGAAAGCGAGGATCCGAAAAAACCGCGAGCACATGGGTCAATATCTGCCATATCTAGAGCAAATGGGTGGGTCTCCTCGGTCAGCGTTTGGCACTCCTTATACCCCACGACACAAGTCCAATCGGATTGGTCCTCTGTCCAACGAGAATACCAGAGGGCAAAACAATTTTGAGGCATTGCTTTTGGCAGACAAAATGCTTAGCCAAGAGACTGCCACGGCTCCATCTACGCCAGCTAGAAGGTCACGATTTGGACACCACAGAGGCGCCCAGTCAATGTCATCCCTTCCACAGACACCCAACAGGCGGTCTCATTTCCAGCCCGAAGTGATGCACACACCGCTGCCATTCGCGGCCGGGAATATTCCCCAGTCTGCTCCACCAGCGCACTATCAGCATAAGGCAATACATGCTCGTCGAGAAAGCAGCAACTCAACGATCACAGCGTCTAGTGTGGATGAGGAGGAAGCCTTTACTGACCGAGAAGAAAACGAAGTACAAGAGTCGCAAGCAAGCCAAATGGCCACCAGTATGCTCCGAAGGGCACCACCACCAAAAAACGCGTCGGCGTCATCTTCGCAGTCGACAAATCTCATTCAAAGTAAGATTTTTGGACAAGTAAAGAAGGGTTTCACTACATCACAATCTCGGGAGCCGGAGAAACGACGGTTACAACCTGAAGAACATCACGGAAGTCCAACAAAACGCGGTCGTAAGAGTGTTGGTCTAGGTATTGGCGGTCTACGAGAATAACGTTCGCAATTCTCGCAAACAATTCATGAGTGACGATTCGGATGCATGGAGTTGCTTTGTATTTTTCAACGTGTTTCGGCAATGCTGAGCGAGGCATGTTGGTCAAATAGTAATGAACACCCTGCTCAATTATGGCCTTGTGGATGCTGTTAGGTCTTGGGACCATTTAGATATCTGCTTAATGTAGTAAATACCACCTTTTGCACAATGTCCTACATAATCGTGTGGTCTGCCTGGACTGTAGCGATCGAGTGTCAAGGTCCAGATAAGGCACTCGATCGGGCAGGAACGCGTCAGGTTCGTGTATACTTCGCGATAACGACCGATTCAGCTTGCAAATTGTTTCTTTCAAGAACTCAAGGCGTATAACAATCCAAAGTCATCGAACTGAATAATCTCAACATTCACCATGAAATATAACCAAGTCGATCTCCCAATGATCATGTTTTGAGTAGTGTGCACAGATCAATATCGGAAAAACCTTTCGCCGGTTGTAAGCGAGTTTTCCAACACCATCGATTTATCGACATCAATTTCAAGCATCAGCTATACTAACAACAGGTCGGACAAAGGTAAGGCAACAACCCGTCTACACGAGATCAGCTATTCTAATCGCAATCAGAATCTGCAGCAATGGCGATCAAGCACAACCAGCAGATCCAGAAGAACCACTTCCACAAGGACTGGTATGAGACACCCTCCACGCGCATCGCTAGCATCGCTGACAATTTGCAGGCAACGCTACGTCCGCGTGCACTTCGACCAGGTAATTCCCCTCTCACCATGAGAGCAGTGGCGCCTGTGTCTAGATGTTAACGTTTTCGATTAGCCCGGCAAGAAGAAGTCGAGGCGCAACGCTCGTGTTGCGAAGGCCGCCAAGGTTGCTCCCCGCCCCGTCGACAAGCTGCGACCCGTCGTTCGATGCCCGACCATCAGGTGTATGTACACCTTGGAGTAGAGGCGGAACAATTGCTGATATAGGAGTAGACAACCGCCGTGTGCGCCCGGGCCGTGGTTTCTCTCTTGCTGAGTTGAAGGGTACGCGTTATTGCACATGTGGATGGCATTTCATCGACTGATATAGAACAGCTGCCGGCATCCCCCGCAAGCTTGCAGTCACCATCGGTATCTCCGTCGACCCCCGCCGCCAGAACCTCTCTGAGGAGAGCCTCAAGGCCAACGTGGAGCGCCTCCAGGAGTACAGGAAGCGTCTCATCCTCTTCCCTCGCCGTAACGGCAAGACCAAGGAAGGTGATGCCTCTGCTGAGGAAATCAAGGCCGCCAAGAAGGGCGAGAACACCGTCAAGTCTACCAGTGAGGTTCTTCCTATCAAGAACACTGTCGCCTTTGAGGAGGGCCCCATCAAGAACTACGAGGCCACCGAGAACGCTTACAGGAAGCTCCGTGATGCCCGCTCTGAGGCCCGTCTTGCTGGTGTTCGTGAGAAGCGTGCTAAGGCTAAGGCTGAGGAAGCTGAGGCCAAGAAGAAATAAGCGGTCAATCGTACTTTAGGCATGGTGTAGTGGGATGATTCATGACTGCTCAAAAAAAGTGCCCACGGTTTGGCGAGATATATTCCCGGCATGGACGGCGTCAACGGTTAGGTCTCTGTCACTGTGACAGTATGTGAATGATATCTAGTGTTCCAAAATGCCAGCCGCCCTTACCTTAATCCATGTTTGTCTTCGAATGCACTATGAGTAGAGTTCGTGTCGACTATCATTGTGTGACGGGGCAGTTGTACCAACTACTAGCGCCACACATGGTACAGCTGCTCATACTACTAGAAAGATTAAACAAGAACATATGCCACAAGTCTAAGAAGAAACATGAGGCTCAAACAGCCGGCAAGGTTTTTCGACAATACGCGGTAGCTGTGGGGTAATTAGACTAGTAGCATTGCGGGGCACCGTTTGTTGTTTTGGTTTCTATAAGCATCACTTGACATTCCGCCTCTACACACCACGATCCACACACTCTAAGAAGCTAAAACCGTAGCTCTACTTGTGCACCGCAGTTGCTCAACGATATAAATGTTCCAGTAAAGGTAAGCCTTGAGTTTTCTTATTTGTTTCCGTTTGTCGTTTTCCTGCACATCTTTTGCATCCCTCGTTTTGCACCTGTCGCGGGTTCAAGTCAGTTGCACACTGACGACGAGGACGAGCAAGCCAAAGGTTGTTCCACTAGCTCTCTGGGTGCATTCGACATCTCCTTGGTTATCCAAATCCTAATATGCACCAGCCACTCTGGCAGTTTTCGTAAAAGCAATAAGCGGTTGCGTCTGGCCAGCAGGTTCTAGCATTCTCAAAGATCGGGTTAGACGAAAAAGCATCGTATACGACCATTTATCCAACACCACAGGTCTGAAGGAGTCTACCTTTCCTCACGGACACTTCCGGTTCATTCAAACGGCTTGTACCGCAAGTTGCCACTACCTCCAGCATGGACGCCGAAACCATGGCCAAAATAGCGGCTCCAGATGTAACTGTCAAGCCAATCACCCCAGCTGACCCAGACCCACGTAACGCGAGTATCTCTGTCCGCAAATACATCTATTTCCTCCCATTTCCCGTCCCACCCAATACCCAGATCCCGTATTCATACGGTCTACCGGAAGTGAATCCGCTCAACCTGTCGCCTCGAGGCTTCGAACATACGGATACCCTTGTCCTAACAAGTGTTCGCAAGACATTCGTCGATATTCGTATCTTACGGTATGTTTCCTGACCCCGCTCCCTCACATCACTGCTACATCCCACTGACCCCATCAACAGGCCCTTCCATTCCGACGAACCCACTCTCCCCACCACCGGTGGCCCCAGGAAGCGTCTCGAATGGGCGTTCAGCGGCACCGCCTTCTCCCGTATAGTCCCCGACCCAAACACCAACGTACGACCCCCCAAGCGTCCCTTGACAGGACCAGTCAAAGCATGCGGCTGGACGCACTGGATCGACTCACGACACCACATCGATACGCCCGCGCACCAGATCCCCAGTGACACTGGACTCATGTTTCCGATCAACGAGTCCCAGTCCCTAGAGCACGGCGCGGCGCCCAATCTGAAAACAGGCAAAATGCAGAGCTACGAAGAGTTGTGGAGTGACAAGGCGATCGAGGCGTGTTGGCCCAGCAAAAGTAAGTGGAACATCGTGCTTAGACTTGATGCGGCAAGTTTCGGGGTGCGGGGCGTGGCCATTAGGCTGGGGAGATTTGCTCAGGCGCTTTTGATGAAGGGTGGGGTTGCGACGGTGGAGAGGTGGGAGTATAAGCGTGTGGAGGGGCGTGGAGAGGGAGATGGTAAGGAGGAGGGTGAGCGGTGGGAGTGGACGAGGACGGCTAGGATTGGAGATGGTAATTTGCCTTGTCCAGTTATGTGGCAGAAGGAGGGGACTTTGGTGTTGGGAGGTGTTATTAGGTGTGGGGATTATGTTTGGGTGGTTGAGGAGAAATTTGAGTGGGAGGATGTTGAGCGGTTTGTGTAGTAGAATGGGAATGGGTTTAAGATGGGGCCTAGTAATGCTCTAGTAATTGTGACGATTCATGTATAGAGCCGGGAGTTAGGAAAATATTTCCTTTCAATTGAATGAGAACGTAGGTAATTCCTTGGTGGCTCTATCTTCGTTATTATCTCAGATAAGACCCTGAAGTACCACTCGATGATGAGCCATAATCACAGCCAGCACATCTACACTCATCCTGCTCACCCATAAACGTTCATCTCCCCACCATCGTCCAAATTCTTCTCCCCATTGTCTGAGACACATAACCGCTTCCTTCTTCCCTATATTGCTCTTGATGAAACCCTTCACACACGCTCTTTTTGATTTGACATACGGATTTGCATCGAAGAAGTTGTAGCCCACAGCCGTGTTCACACTATACGTCTGCAAGACTGTAAATATGCTCTAATGCTCTACACCGGGCACTGTAAAGGCTTCCCATGTCCCCACCACTTAAGCAAGACATAAGTCATCAACTTTCTCGTTGCTGACAAGTCGTAATTGACCCCCCTAGACGCGGAGACTCCATGGTAGCAGTGAACAAAAGAGTAGTAGATGACAATACCAAACACAATCAATGGACGACAAAATCCACCAGCAAATAACTTCTCCCCAAACGACCAGCACACCCAATAAAGCAAAACAAAATCATAATCCGCAGTGAAGAATGACAGCATGATGGCAACTTTTCGCCCCAGCGAACGGAAACTCCCGCTCAAAAAGGCAAAAGCAAAGCCCCAGATCCATATCGTGACACTGCTCAAGGCCGGGTCCCAGGTAGCGCAGCCTGAGGCATCTACCGGCACTAATCCAGTCGATTGGTGTAGCACATTCGGCAGCCTAATACATCTCGGTCATACTTAATTGCTATATCAACGACTCGAATTCCATTTCCCACGATAGTCGGCGTCGTTCCTTGATGGGACATCAGACAACCTCATCGCCCGCGACGGATCGCAAACGGCCCCATTTTCAAACACAGCATTTTTAAACGTGGGACAATCTTCCAATACGATATCGGCCGTGGCCACGAAACGGACGAGGTCGTGTTTGCCAGCACCGGGCGAGGACGCGCTTCGACCGGACGCGATAACGTAGGTTGGGCGACTACGACCGTTTGCTGTACTTGGTCTATGTCGTCCACCCCCTCCACAGGCTATCGCGCAAACAAACCAATCGTCGGTACAAGTGAAGTCGCGTGCCCCGGGTGGTGCCACCGTTGCGGAGTGAATATCAATCTTGCCCGTCACTTGGATCCTCCACCCACACGCCAACTTTGACTCCAGCCCGCACCACACGCTTCAACGTCTACTTCAACTCCCAACCAGTGCCGCTACTCTCGTCTGGACAACACCTTGCTCGCCGCTGCTGGCCGCTCGCTGAATAAACATAAAAGTAAACATACGCTAACAATCCGCTCTTCGAATCCCTAGATACCATGGCCGATCGCCGAGATCAACCTCTCAAAGACCGCAAGTCTCCACCTTTGTCGGCTCATGCCAATAGCGATAGTCAAAGCAGCGCCGACAGCTCCGAGTACGCCATAGTACATCAAGAGGACATGGTAAGTCCAAATTGAGAGCACGTCATATCCGATAGATCCACTCACGTATTAACAGAGCGAGGACCATATCATTGAACCGATTCCCTCATACCAGTTCCCAGGAACTTGGGGTGCTGCCGCAGCAAGCACGTCAAAGGCCATGACAGAGATCGGTGCAGCATCCAAGGATTTTGGGAAAGCCGTTGCTAATAGTGGCATCAAAGAGGCCGGATTGTCGCTTGGTGGTTTCGTAGCGTCGTCGGCAAACACAAGCGCGCTGATGGCAGCCGACTATGCTGTCAACAAATCTGGCACAAATAGAGACAATCTCCCAGGCCCGCTAAAGAATTGGTTGTCGAAGAAGGAGCGACGTGACGCCGCCAAGAAACGCACCGAGGACCAGAAGCGCAAGCGTGCGGAGCAGAAGAAGAAGGAGGATTTGATCGCGAGGGGTGAGCTATCGCCGGTGTCATCCCAATCGACATCCTCAGCGGCATTCAGTAGCATGCTCCCTCCGCCTCATATGGTGAGACCTTCCCGCCACGAATCTTCGACCAAGCAGCCAGAATACGAGGAGTATGAGCTCGAACATGCGAGTGACGAAGAGGGGTTTCTATTGGCCATCACCGCAGCAGGGTCATCGAGGGCCAACCGCCCGACCGCGGTGGAGGAATCGTCGCCGTATGTCAGCCATGCGGGTGGGGACAGCCCTTTCGTGAGCCACCAGGAGGTAGTGGAGGAGAAGGAGGAGGAGGAGGAGGAGGAGTAGGAGGAGGCGGAGGCGGAGGAGATAGGTTTGGTAGGAATGGCGGCCATAGACTAGAAGTCGATGCCGAGGCGGTTGAACTTTGGAAAGGAGATAGGATATGTTGTCGGTAACGTAATGCCGTGTAAGACTTCATGACGAATACCAAGCTTTTGAATGAAAATATTGCAGATGACTCGAGAAGGAAATCGATACACGATGATTTTGTCTTTGAAAATCGAGATGGTACTACAAGAATGATCATGTCAGCGGTGCAATTGTTTGTGCTTCAGAACTTACATTTGTAGGGTTCGTCAAACTTTGTAGCATCGACTCCTTCTGGTCTACTCAGCTGTTGCTTTCCGAATCGAAGAACGATACTTTTTGAAGAATTTGATGGACAATGCCGGAGAATTCCATGTCAGCGTATCCTATCCTTCGTTGCAAATCCTGGAAGTCTTACATCGACCTCACAAATATGTGATATTGATGTTACATTGACATTGACGTTAGTTATCTAAAGTCACTGCAGATATACATCATTGAGGGAATCAAGACCACATAGTTGTTTAAAGATGGTCAGGCGGTGCTGCACAAATTATTCGTACTGTCTCATGGTGATCCTTTCTGTGATACGCCGGTTTGTTTGTGGTTGGTAATTTCGTCTATAGAATACATTTTGTCACTTGTAGTAGTCCTCGAAGCTACTCCAGACCCGCTGTGTGGGTCGTGGCAAGTAGACGGTATCCTAGTGTTGTTAGCAAATTGACATAGGCTCGAATAGAAAGAAGTATGAGAGATAGACGATCGAATGAGACATTTTGAATGTGAGTGAAAAACGAAAAAGGAAAGGCTTGCTAGTATGTAGCCGTCAGCTTTAGCGCTTTCGCCGAGTAAGGTCCCAATGTGCCCTGCTTATTTCTTGCCCTTGGTCCTTGACTTGCTCCTCGTCACCCTTGAAGGCGGCGATTTCTCCTGCACCTCCTCTGCCACATCGACTCCAGATCCCTCGCTTGGCTCTGTTTCACCTGCACTATCCCCCTGTCCGTCCCCATCAAATTTACCAGCGTTTCCACTGAGCTTGTTCTCCTTAGCCTGCCTCTCCGCCTCCCAAGTCTGAACAAGCTCTACAACAGCATCTTCCTTAGGCTTCTCTTTTCCATTCCAAGCATGGCAACCACCACATCGCCACCGGCCCACGTCTTCAAGAGAATGAGCTCCCGGAGGTGCCTGTCCATTTACAAGTCTACATTCTGAGCATATAAGGGCCAGACGGTTCTTCGGCTGTGTCTCATCTTCGCCTAGGAGTGCGTCGAGGATGCGGTCGTACCAGTGAGATTGAGTATACGTCGCTGCAGTAGAGGCAGAGTACTGTCGTGTAAGCTCTGCAGGTGAGAAGGCATTGGGAGCAAATTCTGCCCCAGGTACTTCTTCTGGCGAGGGTGGTAAAGGAGCTTGCTGGGGAGGTGCCTGGACAGATGGCTGTGGAGTAGACGGGCGTTGTATGTTCGCTGTTGGCGGTGGAGCAATGCCAGTCCGCGGAACCGGAGCCTGAGCTGGCTTTTGCGGATCTTTAGACTTCTGGGATGGAGAAGAGGGTGCTTGCTTCGGCTTCGGAGAAGAGCCATATTTTTCCAACAACTGCTGAGTAGAGTTGTACTTGGTCGCTTCCTTCAGCTTCTCGATGGTGGCATCCCGCTCATTGGTGAGGTTCTTGATATAGGCGTCGGTGCTGGAGATGCGGTAGTCATAGTACGAGGTCATCAAGGTGCGTGTGCCGTAGATGCTGCAGATTGGATTGTGTCAGCCAAGCATGCAGAACTCGAAGCGCGTAGAAAGGCTGGCTTACAGCACTGGGCCCCCAGCGACAACGGTGATCTCGGTGGCTCCCCAGTTCCTCCAGCCCGTCACCAGCGTAAGCAGCAGCGCCGCAAGGATATATGCAAAGCCGGTATACAGCGTCCACATCACGCGGACACGCCGCGACATCTGCCTCAACCCATCATTCCGCGCCGCCGCCCGTGTGATCTTGCCCGTGAGGTTCGAAAGCGTCCGCTCAAAGGACGCGGCATCACCGCTTGACTGCCCACAATTAGCCCACAGACACAGACACAGGCAGACACATCATCTGCGGAGCCGGGGGCTGCACACCTTGAACGGCCAAAAGGACACCATAGTGTTGTAGACAATTTGGTAGAGGAAAAGAGCCCAGCAAGGGTGCTCAGCAGATTTCTAGGGCCACGAAAGCTTCATGGCGTGCTGGGGCAGAAAATGCTTGTTGCGACTTCACGTCATGTCGCATTGGGAAAGCTTCAGGCAGCTGACTGATGATCGCCGCCGGGGAAGTACAGCACCCCTGCCAACCTCTTCCCGACTTTTCTAGTCACCACCACAACCACTTCGCCCATCAGTACTTTGTAAAGAGCCAATGTCACGCGAAATGGCACTCCAGGCATACAGACACCTCCTGCGCTCCACGCGTATAGCATTTCAAGGTACGCAGGCCCTTCTCCGCCGCCGAATCGTCGACGTCTCATCTCATACGTGCTGGTTACAGGAGACATGCCCACGCTCTTCGCCGCACGCACCAAAGCACGCGGCCATTTCGAGGAGAATCGTCGTCTCGCCACCGGAACCAAGGAATGGTCGGAGCAAATCACGCACGCTGAAGACGTGGCAAAGTTCTTGCGGGAAAATGTCGTGCAGGGTGAAGCTGTTGATGGCCAGGACAATTATAGTACGGCGGAGCCCACCAGCACCCGTGTTGATTCGTCATTCGCTAATGCTACATGATAGAACTTCGGATACACGAGCATACCGAACGAGGGAACAATGAGGATATCAAGAAGGGGAAAGGAAAAACACTGGCTGGGACTAAATGCTGCTCGTCCTGACTTTTGTCATCCCAATATAAATCGTGATACCCAAGCAATCCACCAAAAACGCCGTTCCAATGCTACTCCATGCGTTTAGTTGCCAGCAAGACTGGCATACTTGACCTCGTCGTCACCCCCTGGGGGTGGGGCAATGGCCGCAAGAGTATCGAGACTTGCTGGCGCAGCTTCTAAGGGCACTTGTGAGGGTCCTCCTCGCCTAGCGGAGCCTGATGCTTGTCGGCCTTCCTTTGCGTACATCATCCGGACGTTCTGGTCGAGACTATCGAGCTGCTTGGGCTTGCCCCATGTCACCTTGACCGGACATCCTTTGATGACCGACTTGCCTTTCAATGCCTCGGCCGCTGCCTCCGCATCCTGCCTCTTGACGTAGTTGATATAGGCGCAATGCGCGCGATGAGAGCACACGACTGATCGAAGCTGGCCGTATTGTGCAAAGTGCACTCGAATCTCGTGCTCGGGCAGATCGTCTTCGATACCCGTAACGAAAAGGGATGCAACGTTCGGGTCCTTTGGCGGCAACCAGTCCTCCGGCTTTGGAGCTGACGGTGCGTTCACTCGCGCCTGTCGCATCCCACCTCGACCGCTGATCGGACCTCTCGTGTCCCTCGTCCTAATGGGGCCTGGTACGTGCCCTGTAGAAGGCTCTCCACTGCCTCCGGGCGCAGGTAACGCCTTCTGACCATCTTCACTAGCTTCTGCCTCTAGTCGCCTCTGCTTCTTGTAATACGGTTCGCTCTGTGCTAGCCGCTTCAGCAGCTCACGGGCTTTCTCGTCTGTCTTTTCGTATGCTTCCACAACCCCTCTACCTTCCTCAATTTCTTTCTCGTGCTCTTGCGCATAGTACTGTCGATTCACGTCGCTCGTCGGACCTGGCGCCACCATCTTGAGAGCTGCATCGCGGACAACGATGGGCAGACCGAACGAGAGATCTAGCATGCAGTGCTGGCAGCAGTTCTTCAGGCGCGCGCATGTCAGGCATATATTGGTCCGCTTCTGGCGCGATGTTCGATCGGCTTTCCATCTGAATATGGTGAAAGGTCGTGTGCAGATCTTGCATTCCTACGCATTTTAGCTATCGCCCAGGCTACAACTTAGGAGACGCTACTAACAGCTCCATAATCCTCCTTCAGCATCTGCACGTACGGGTTGTCCGGCAGACATCGCTCACAGACAGACGGAAAGTCCGTTGTCTCCCAACCCGACCTGTTGAGGTCCTGCTTGATTTGCGGAGGCATCGCCGAACCGAAGATCCGGACTTTTTGTGGGGATCGTTCGTTGCTCTGTGGTGACTACGATGGGGGGGCCTGTTCTGCGAGGGTGGTTTCGATTGATTGTAAACACGCGGCAGTGGCGGCGGCGAGTTGGAGGCGGGACTTGCGAATGTTGGCCGCGGCAGAAATGACGACCACGATGCTTGGCGGGCCGCTAGCGTTACGGAAATTCTCTCGGGCCGTTCCATTTCACCAGCGTCCAATGAATGCCGCCTGTGTACGGGGTTCTCCTTCCCCTATGAAGTATCCTGCACCGCTCTTTCTTTTAAGGACGGCTTCTTTCCACTAGAGTGTCTTTCATTTTCTCCAATTGTCCTACTTCCACCACTCTACAGCTAGGCTTTGCCACTTGGACCTGCTATTTGGTACTTGCACTTTCAACTTTTCAAATATACCACTCCACCATGTCTCAAAGTGCTCTCGAGAAGGAGGACCATAACCGCGATGCGGACTTCAATAAGGCCATGCATGGCAAGTCTGCCCAAGTCAACAGTAACTTTTCAGCTATGCTTCAGAAAGACACGGCTGCCCAACAAGCCGCTGTCGAAGAATACTTCAAGCACTGGGATAACAAATCGGCCGGTGACGAGACAGAGGAGACTCGCAAGGTATGTAAACACCTGCCATGCGTATTCATTAGTACATGAGCTGACATGCTGACTTTTCAGGCCCGTCGAGACGAATATGCTACCCTCACGAGGCACTACTACAACCTCGCGACCGACCTGTACGAGAATGGATGGGGTCAGAGTTTCCATTTCTGCCGCTATGCCTACGGCGAATCTTTCTACCAGGCAATTGCGCGTCACGAACACTACCTCGCGCATATGATGGGCCTACGCGACAACATGCGAGTTCTTGACGTTGGCTGTGGTGTTGGTGGGCCGGCGCGGGAAATTGTCAAGTTTACTGGTGCAAACGTGATTGGATTGAACAACAACGATTACCAGATTCAGCGTGCGACTCAGTACGCCGCAAAGGAGGGTCTTTCCCATAAGCTCAAGTACACCAAGGGCGACTTCATGGTACGCTCATCTGCGCCTCCTTGAAAAGTTTACGCAAGCACTTACATGTGACAGCAAATGTCCTTCCCAGACAACTCATTTGACGCCGTGTATGCGATTGAGGCCACCGTCCATGCTCCCTCGCTTGAGGGTGTCTATAGCGAAATTTTCCGTGTCCTCAAGCCCGGCGGTGTTTTCGGCGTCTACGAGTGGGTTATGACCGACAAGTACGATAACGATAACCCTCACCACCGTCAGGTTCGCCTCGATATCGAGATTGGCGACGGTATTTCCAATATGGAGAAGGCGGAGGTAGCACTCAAGGCTATTAAGTCTGCGGGCTTCCAGTTGGAGCATCATGAAGATCTAGCCGATAGGGACGACCCGTACCCGTGGTATTGGCCTCTCTCGGGCCAATTGAAGTATATCAACTCGATCGGTGACATCCCGACGATTCTTCGTTTGACCAAGCTCGGGCGTGGCCTCACCCATAAGTTCATTGGTGCGCTCGAGGTGATTGGCATTGCCCCAAAAGGCACACAGAAGACTGCAAACAGCCTTGCACTTGGTGCTGACGCCCTTGTTGCTGGCGGTGCCGAGAAGCTCTTCACGCCCATGTTTCTAATGATAGCTCGGAAGCCGGAAGCATAGGTGCCAAGTTTCGTTCTTCAGTTCTCTTCCTCTTTGGTGAAGACCATTTTGTCCATCATCGGCTTTGCGAATGCCTTGGTTCACAGCGGTAATCATGGCCTCAACTTTCGAGTATGCGAATGCATACTTTGACGGGCAGTTTTCCTTTACTAAAATTTAATAAAACCAGCATGGGCGGCGGCAACATGACACGCATGAATAGCACGTAGAAAGTAGCAAGATGAAACGATGATTGATACATTCCCACTTACCCTATATATTCCGTGCTCCGTTGAGTGACTTCACATACATACACAACCCCCACCACCCACAGAGCTCGTCAGAGCAGACTGACTTTTGACAAGGGGCCGGATAGCCGGTGCGGTCAATGGAAGGTAAGAAGTCGGCAGACTGCCTCCAAGGCCAATGTCGTTGTTCAAGGTCCTTATCGCCCCGATGGATGCTCAACTGTTGAGTTCCAAGCTTCGACGACCACCCATTAGCGCCAAGGGTACAGTAGGTAATTGAAGCTCGGACCACTCAACAAAAGACTGGGAGACTACAACCCCCGACCGGACCTCCGAAAAAGTCTCCACGACCGTCAAACCATCACCAGCCGCCCTCACAGTCCCCGGCCATCGCTCGCCTAGGCCTCTCTCCCCCTCCTCGCTTCTATCCTACACATCGCCATAACAATGGCTGCTTCTAGGCTCTTCCGGCCGACTGCCCGCCTGCTGTCAGCTTCCCGCCCAGCACCAGCGTTCCGACCCGCGTTCCGCGCAACAGCTGCTGTCCCATCGTTTGTGGGAAGAAGAGGATATGCATCTTCTGGCGGAAAGGAGATGACAGTCCGAGAGGCTCTCAACGAAGCTATAGCTGAAGAGATGGAGGCCAACGAGAAGGTATTCGTGCTTGGTGAGGAGGTTGCACAGTATAACGGAGCGTAGGTTGCCCTCTATAGACCCAATTGCCCTCTCTATTCCATTTCGGGGGCGTGGCAAGCGTTTGGAATGGACATTGCAGCAGTCCGGCCGGATTGGAGCTTGTCCCGGAATCACTTGCTGATGACCTTTCAGATACAAGGTCACGAAAGGCCTGCTTGACCGCTTCGGTGATAAGAGGGTGATTGACAGTCCCATCACCGAATCTGGTTTCGCTGGTCTCACTGTTGGTGCTGCATTGGCTGGTCTTCACCCTGTCGTAAGTTCGTACCGGGCACCCATGACCCAAGTACTTTCTAACCCATAGACAGTGCGAGTTTATGACCTTCAACTTCGCCATGCAGGCCATTGACCAGATCATTAACTCCGCCGCAAAGACACACTACATGTCTGGTGGCATCCAGCCCTGCAATATCACCTTCCGAGGACCTAATGGGTTTGCTTCTGGTGTCGCCGCTCAGCACTCCCAGGACTACACTGCATGGTACGGGAGCATTCCGGGTCTGAAGGTTGTCTCCCCCTACAGCGCAGAGGACGCAAAGGGCTTGCTCAAGGCTGCCATCCGGGACCCCAACCCCGTCGTTGTGTTGGAGAACGAGTACGTATAATTATTAATGCCACTCGAACGACTCGTAACGTGCTTTTAGGCTTCTCTACGGCCTTTCCTTCCCCATGAGCGAAGCAGCCCAGAAGGACGATTTCGTCATTCCTGTAAGACAAATCATGATCTAACTCATGCTCTTCACCAAACTAAATCCTCGTAGTTCGGCAAAGCCAAGATTGAGCGCCCTGGAAAGGACCTCACCATCGTTACCCTCTCCCGCTGCGTCGGCCAGTCGCTCGTCGCTGCCGAAAGCCTCAAGAAGCAATATGGTGTCGAGGCTGAAGTCCTCAACCTGCGTTCGATCAAACCAATGGATGTCGAAGCCATTGTAAACTCCATCAAGAAGACAGGCAACCTTCTTGTCGTCGAATCGGGATTCCCGAGCTTTGGCGTCGCCTCTGAAATTATGGCCCTCGCCTGCGAATACGCCTTTGACTACCTCCAGGCCCCGCCCGCACGTGTCACCGGTGCAGAAGTGCCAACGCCGTATGCTCAGAAGCTAGAGGAGATGAGCTTCCCAACTGAAGAGCTCATAACCCAATATGCGGCAAAGCTGTTGAGGGTGTAGTGCATGCATCGGGATGGCTCGCATGACTAGGGTCTTTTTTAATATGCTCGCATGTGGTTAGACTGTGCATGGTGATTTTTCATTGTGGTAGAAGGCAATCGAAGGGCTTGAATGTGTATCAAAAGCAGAGCGTGTGCTTGTAGGGGAGCTGTGAGCTAAGTGGCAAAGCGCCATCTTCTGCCTGTATGCAATGCCATTGTATAAGTACTAATGCTTTTGGAGATATTCATCTGTAGGGAAACACATTCTCATTCCTGAACAATACTTGTCCATGCCTCATTTCATAGAACGACAGGGTAATGAGAAGAGAACGACGTCCTAAATTAGTAATACTGCATTCATTCATGGCTGTCATCTGTGTAAGGACGTGGTGGCCTTGTACGACCTTGTCGCGTGCCGGGTTTGTACGGCGGGTTCTTGTTGCCATGTGTTTGTGCGCATTCAAGCCGCAGCTGTATGATGCGTTTCTTACGGTGGTGAAGGACCCCATGCCTCTGCACCTTCGCTTCTGCGATTTGTAGGTGCAGCATATAGCCTTGTGCCTGTAGTGGGTACGAGAGTAGAGAAATGGCTGTGTGGTAGACGGTCGTTCGTATCTTCGCCTCTGTTTTGCGAGGGCGTTACTTCTCCCACGTGCAGGCTGTAGACGAAGAACTCTGTATTGCATGGGAGTCGCGTGGTGGTGGGTATTTCTGGCTTCTGTGGGCTATAATGGTTCATCTAGACTCTTGTGAGATCGGGTGGTGTGGCCTTGTACCTCCGCAGTGCCACCACGTGTGGGACAAGGTGTGTGTTTGCTGTCATTGAGATTGTGGTAAGGCTCGTGTGATGGGAAATTTTGGGCTGTTCTCGGTTCTGTAGATACTGGTCAAGTAGATACGGTACATCGAGCGTTGGCCAAATGCGGTAGCGTGGGACAGTTCACGAATCTTACGTGTGAGTGACCGATTAGGTACTGAGTGCGAAGTGATCGTGAATTTTGAGTATTGCAAACATGGCGTGACATATTGTAAGCGAAGAGAATGCCATTGTTCCTATCGTATGTTCATCAGAGGGATGTTCATGAGGCCGTTGTAGCCACACGCACACACACCCATGTGGTGGCAATCAGCCCCCACATGCAGCTCCACTACAATTCATGATGGCTCTACACCTCAGCTTGAGCTCAATGAGTTTCAGTTAGAAAGGTAACACAGACTAGGGGAGCGATGAAGCTTACCCGGGTCCCGTCCCGTCTGTAATGACAGCTGGCGTCGATGTTTCAAATCGAGAAGAAGCACATCGACGCAGGTCAAGTGAAACAAGTACGGAGTACACGTAGCGGGCTCTAAGACATCTATTATCACAACGACATCTATAGGTATTGCACACAAAAGATCGAGGAGCAGCCAGCTCTATAAGCGCCATGTACAACAACATGTATGCGTTTCTGGAAAGACGCTGAAATTCTCCTTCGGCTGAGTTTGAGGCTTGTGAGCTTTGTCCAGCCAATATTTACGAGGCAACCTCGTCTTCGGGATCTGGAGCCCGCCTTCGAGGTGGGTGGCACCGCAGCAGTCCAATCCAGGATGGTGAGTGGTAGCTGTCATCGGTGAGTAGAATGTACGTTCGCCTAATCGTCTACAACTTCCGTAAAAAATGATCCGACTTGCCGCAGAAAAAGAAATCTCAGGCTTGAACGGCGGAAGCCGCCTTAAGCGACAAAGAGACGCGAGGTTTGGCGGGTGAACGATTGCACGAGACTCATTCCAGCTTGTCTGGAGTTTACGTTTGTATCCCGCTTAGTCTGAATCTGGCCTAGTCAACCCATTAGCGCTCCCAGCGATCAACTAGACAACACGCCTTTTCTAACAACCATCTAACATGACAACCACGATAGCCCTGGAATCCTGCAAGATGCGCTTAGATTCTGACCATTGAGACCGCATAAGTCCAGCACCCGATTTTCCAATACTCTAAGATTGTACTGACCGCCCACATACAATTGAGCATGAACAAGCTTTCCGACCGATGTACGCGCGGTTGTCTGGAGCAGTAGCCCGCATGCCTGAAGATGATATCCTTGTCATGACATGCTATGCGTATAGCATATCAGTATCTGGCCTTGTTGATTGACGTTTATCTATTCAGCCTTCCAATTTGCAGAGCTTCTTTTCGACTGTGCCATTCTCTATTTTCAGCATTTAAGTTTCATGGGTTACCACAAATCGAAGATGGGAAAATGCTCATCAAAAGCAAAAGTCAGCGATACCCTCAAAACGACCCATTCACTTCGTCAGGGTCGTATTCAAGAAATCATGTATCAATCGTCATACGATACACTCTGGTGATAAGACCTTGCATTGTTGAATTTATACGCGTCTATGATGGCTTCATATTACGAAAGCCATGTTCAACGGGAACACTTAATCGTTCCCTAGATTGATTGTTTTGGCAAAGTTCAGCTAGAAAGGCTCATTCCTAAGCCGTCGAAGGGCGGCAGAAGGCCCATACCTAGTCGACTCCTTCTGACATCGACGCTAGTGCTGTTCGCATCGTCAAGAAGCGCTTTTGTGGCGTCTCGGGGTTACTTCTTTTTAAACAAGCTTGTCACAACATCCTTCCCAACTCTGCGTCAACTCAGGTACTTCATTGGTTTGTCTGTCTTCCACACTTAACGTGTTCGTGTATCTCATTTTGAGATTCTTATATGCGCCACCACTCGGCAATCTGAGCTTCAGCTTAGACAGCTTTGGAGTCGTCCATCTGCCGTAGGCAACTACAAGGTTTTGTGGAGGGAAACCATCGAAATTCTGCTTACCGATTCACCTTAATACCTTGGTGCAGAAAAGCAAAGAAAGGGCTTCTCGAATCATCATCGGTAATGCCGAAGCTAGGTACCAATAGGTCATTACTGCCTCCACACCAGCCATGCCGTTGATGTTCCGTTCGAATTTATAGGAGACAGCAGTCTCCGCTGGTAACAGCGCGAACCATCCATCAACATCACTCGAAAATTCAGCTTTGACCATCAGACCAACTCGACTAGTCCGTCGTTTTGCTGCCTCGATCCGGCAATGAACACTAGTTCTCTACCCTAGACGGTTTAAGGCCAAACACTCGCGGAGTCAGCTATCTACCACCAAGCGTCCTACGCCTGACTCGAAGGACACTTTCACAATCCGAGGCACCTTACTAATACTGCTCCAACTTACTTTAGCTGTTTCGGCTTGAGACTGTACGATGTCAAAGATCACTTGGTCACAGTCTGGACTTGATGTCGCCGACATGACCGCCACTAACCCCGCGTTCTTCAGTCTCCCTCTTGAACTACGCGAAGCCATCTACAAAGAGGTCCTCTCTCAACCTTCTCAGGCACCGCAGCTTCTCCTGACCTGTCGCAAAGTATATACGGAATCACAAAAGTTTCTCTTCCAACGGCCTCTCGTCTTTCGTAATCAGTCGGTCTTGGTGGTTTGGATTGAACACGTGCCAGCAAGATTCCTCCAGCACGTGGGAAACCTCATTCTCGAGCTCCAGGATGTGGACCTTACACCTCTTTTAGCTCCAATGGTCTCATCGTCTGCTTCTCAATCGATTCTCAGTTCGCCATTACACACTTGGGATGTCTATGAGAGGGAAATTGGGAGGCTTGGCCAAGCGTTGAGAGGCCTCCAAAATGTGAAGACTCTGGCTATACGGTCACTCCCAGGACGACATTCGCACCTATATCATGACTTCCTAGAGAAGGTTCTTAACATGCTACCCTCCGTCTACCCAGACCTAAAAGACTTGAGCCTTGAGGGCAACCATTCCCGGCAAAACCTCACCTTCTTACGTTCATTCAAAGCATTGAATTCGTTCTCTTTCGACGGCTTCTCGGCATCAGAAGTGAACACGACCGCGGAGATGCTATCTAGTCTACAATTGAGGCAAATATCGCTTGTCTCCCGACATACCGTGGTCGCGCCTTCGTATCATCAATATAGCAACCCCAATTCCAAAGTATCACCATTCGACAGCCAAGACATGCACACGTTTGAAGATGTTGGATCATTTTCCATCAGTGAGTATCAATCAGGTACCGCCTCCCATACATTTTACTCCACCCCGGAAATTCTAGTCTTGCTCTACAGCCCAACATTATCAAGCCTCTCCATATTCCTGTCTTACACACCAGACTTTGATACACTGAAAGCTCTCGAAGGATTTCTGGAAAAAAGTGAGACCGTGGAGAGGCTGGAACTCGATTGGCCAGATCTGGGCGCGGATATCCTCGAGCATTACGCATTGTTGCCCAACACCTTGAGCTGCTTGTGGATCAGAGCTGAGGATATGGCGAGTGCATTCGACATCTTGTGGATGGTTCTTGAGAGCAGAGAGGCGGGAGATGCTCAAGGATTGAACTATGTTGTGCTCGTCCGGTCTCGATGGGATACCTCTCTAGGTAATGCAGGTGAAAGAAATCCTGACATCCTTACTGGTACTCACTATGCTGCTGAAGAAGATTCCGATTTCATGGATGAAGATGTGAGTTTTTCCCTGTTTACCCTTTTGTTTCATGCTACTATGACAACGCGATTAACCTTGATGACCTGTTACCTTGTAGGACTACATCATATCCGACGACTCGGACGAGGTTAATGTGGCACGGGCAAAAGATCGTCTTTACGTTTTAGGTGTAATAGTGGCATGGCAGACGGAGACATTGTCGTGAGAAATTGACTTTCAGCAAAGTGGAGCCTTTCTAATGCCTTAAAGAGTCAAGACGAGCAAATTTGATTTCGAGGGGGTAAATTTTGCGGAGTAGAGTTTGGATTGTATCATTATGCGATGTCTTGTGTAGGATTTGACGAACACTTTCTATTGGAGATATTGTATTACCATTAGATATGATAAATCGGTTGTTAATGTATGAATAATAATGAGCTTATTGGACATATGGTATTGCAATGCTTTACCTCTTCGCGGTGCTTGTTAGAGTTATAGGTACTTTTTCCAATCTTCAACCCTTCACGAATCTTTTGCAGATCAAATACATCTACAGGGAGCTTCCCAATCTAACATAGAAAGATTCGTTGTGAGCCCTCGTCACCTCTTCTAGCCACGATGCACAGTCTTGCATTGAACTGCTGATCCTACGATATCGAATATTCACTGTTACCAAACGTACGTGTTTCTCAACAGGAAAGTCTTGCTCTACAAATCATCGAAGATATGATTCACAGACTTAGAATCTCAGCGATACAAGCAGACTAGATGAATACCAATGCACGTTACGACTGTTCTCAAAATCGGAAGAGGTCCTAGAAAAAACAAAGCAATTGCAATATTTGCGAGATCTCCTGATGCAGGAAATGTTCTCTCGCTGTTATCTACAGGAGTGCAAAAGAGTTGCGAGTAAGGTGAACAGGGTTACATATACCTGTTATGAATCACATGTAAGTATTTAGATAACTATGGAATTCAACTTTAATCGATTTATCTGTGGAGCATTTGACCTCTGGAATGGGAACGAATAGCCCCTCGCTCGGCACGTGACCTGGATCAGCGGATTATTACCTCAGACATCAAGCTCCGAAGCGACACGAATAAACAAGTGGCAGCACTTTTTGAAGCTTCATCGCTCACCTACTTCTTGCAATCCTTTGTTCTTGCTCAGACTTCATATCATCCTGTATTGCAGCCTTCTTCTACAGAACAACACCTGGCATTTACGAAGCCACGCCATCTGTCAACGTTGTCCGGTCCATCGACGTATTACCCGCCCCAAGCCCTCCCACCGCTAGGCTTCTACGACCACCTCCCACAGACTGTAATCCACCTTCGCCACCTGTCTGCTCTCCCAAAATCTATCGAGCGGCCCTTTTACACGAGCATCGGTCACAATGGCCCAATATAGCTACGGACAAAGCCCACAATATGGCGGCAATGCAGGCGGCGCACAAAATCTCCAATTCTACTCTTCGTCGTTCTCGAATCAGCCTGTATCAGGACACTCCACACCTTTTCAGGCAAACTATGGTGCACCGCAGTCGCAGGCGTATCCGTCACACTATGGTGCGGGGTTTGCGGCGCCCGGCGTAAGTGGGCAGATGGGTGTGGGGTCTTCGGGGTTGAGGACGGGATGGTTGGCCGCTTTTGGTACGGAAGGGTATGTCCATTCATATTTAGTAGAGTTGTGTATGGAAGTTGACTAGTGTATAGATATGAGGGCGAACCGCCGCTTTGTGAGTTCATTTGTGGTTGAGAAGCTTAGGCTTGTGGATTGACGATGTATAGTGGAAGAACTAGGCGTGAACTTCGGACATATCAAGATGAAGGTGCGTAGCCAAGTGCTGTGTGCTTGAGGAAATATAACTGATTGGAGCTATAGACGCTTGCCGTCCTAAACCCGTTCGGGAGGATCGATCAGCACATTATGGACGATAGCGATGTCGCAGGGCCGATCCTATTCTTCTTCATATTCGGGACGTCATTGCTGGTACGTTACAACCATCTTGATGTTAAGGGTTGGTACTAACGAGAAACAGCTGTCCGGCAAGCTCCACTTCGGCTACATCTATGGTAGGTTGCCTTATAAAAGTAAATTTGCGCCTCACTAACCGTCCAGGTCTTGCGGTCTTTGGTACCCTACTACTACATACAATTCTCTCACTCATGTCCCCTCCTGTGAACCCCAATGAGTTGGCAGGTGGACAAGACCACCATCAACAGGGTAGCTCTCATTTCTCGTCTTCATTGACCTACCCGCGATCGGCATCTGTGTTAGGATATTGCCTTCTACCACTAGTATTAGTAGCAACCTTGGGCATTGCAGTTCCACTAGACAGCTTCTTTGGGTATCTTTTGACGAGCTTGGCTATCGTTTGGTGCTCCTACTCTTCTAGCTCCATGTTTACCATAGTCGGTAAGTACAAAACTATATATGTATGGATGGGTTCTTGCAGAATACTTACTCATTTTAGGACGCATGTCATCGATGAGAGGGCTTGTAGCATATCCAATGGTCCTGTTCTACGGGAGTTTCGGCATCATGGCCATCTTCAGTTCACGGGGCACTGGCCAATTGGCAGCGAAGGCAGCGGGAACCCCAGCTTGATGGTAACGGGTAAACTGTAAAAAAATCACGAACAGGGGTCAGGGAACATTGTCGCATTGGATGCATGATACCAAGGTTATTGCATAGTTGAGATATCAATTCTATAGAGCCTTTTTCATCTTGAATTCTGTGACCAATCAGAGCCAAGGTTGCCCGATTACTATGACGACTAGGACCCTGCACCTCGAATCGCCCCAAAAACTTCTCCCCCGAGATCCTCCGCCACGTACTTTCAACACACTTCTGATAACTTTACAACTTCTTCACGCTCATCTTTAATTTCAGTTTCCTCATAGTGCACCATAATGGGTTGGTTTTGGGCAGACGCCTCTTCTTCTGCGCCCGTTGCGCCGCACCCGATATCTCATCCAAATGCGCAACCTCCTGTACGTTCACCAACATTCGTGCTGGGGACATCGATCTGACTTCGCTGTAGCCCTCATGTCCCATGAATAAAAAGACCGCACCATCACCATCGAGCGCCTCGACACCTCAAGGCGCATGCCCCTATGTCCCTCCCGAAACCCCTACATCCTCCGCATCGACTACGACTTCCGCTCCTCCCCCCCCTAAAACCGGTCTTCTCTCTCGCCTCAACCCCCTAAATAACATGCCCTTCAACCTCTCTAACACACGCGCCGAGAACCAATCACAGGCTCTTCCACTCTCCCGCGAATCCTCCACGATTCCCAAAGGCGACGGTTCGCTCTGGGAGTACCCATCACCACAGCAAATGTACAACGCAATGCTCCGAAAAGGCTACCAAGATACTCCCACCGACGCCGTGGAAAGCATGGTTGCAGTACACAATTTCTTGAACGAAGGTGCGTGGGCAGAAATCATGGGGTGGGAGCGACGCTTCGGCAGAGGACTAGGTGAAGGCTACAAGATCTGCAGTCGAGGTGAAGAAAATGCAAATGAAGCCCTCGGAACGGCAGAAGATCCATTCAATACCACGTCCTGGCCCTCTACTACCGTTCCTCCACCCAAGCTTCTCCGCTTCACCGGGCGTCCCACCGAACCCACGCCGAAATCACAGATGCTGCAGTTTCTATCTTGGGCATGGCCGTCAAAGTATGGGACACCGGCGCCGTTTGATCGACACGATTGGTTTGTGCAGAGGCATAGCGAGAGTGGGGAGGCCGAGGAGGTACGATACGTGATTGACTACTATGAAGGCGAACCGGAGCCTACGGGGGAACCGGTTTTTTTCCTCGACGTCAGGCCTGCGATTGATGGGCCGAGGGGTGCGGCGGAGAGAGTGGTCAGGTGGGGGACGGATGTTTGGTGGAAGGCTAGCGGGGGCATTGTCAGGGAGGTGAGATTAATGGAAGCAGCGCGGAAGAAGGAAGAGGAAGAGTTGCAGGCCAAGAGCCGGCACTACAATTAGGATATGGATGAATGAGTAATTGAAGAGACGGATACACGAATGCGCAAAAGTCTGGATTGGGAATAGGATCAGGAGTGAAAAGGTGATTTTCATGCGGATTTTGGATGTGTTGCATATTATATCTCCCAGCTTTCTTCTCGTGTACCTTTATATGAACCTGTATTTTTCTCTATCCTCTTCATTACTTGTATTACCCACGCCTCCACTCCTCGAACCGAGCTGATTCTATACTGCTCTGAAAGTTTTCTTCTTCACCCCCATCCTACAGAGTACATTTGTAGGTATCCATCCATCTCAATCGTGTCCTCCGTATCCATACCTACCAAATACAACAACAGTAGCAGTAAGCCCGCCAACCCAACCTAACCCGACTCAACCCAACCCAGTGCCAACCCAGTGCCAACCCAGCCCCCAACTACGCCCCGCATAACAACACGGCCTCTCGAATCCCAAACGGAACAAATCGAAGGCTCCCGCCACACATGCGCATAACCGAATACGACCAGAAACCCAACCACTCAACCTCTAGGTAATTGGTAATCAATCCGTAGACTAACTAGCACATTAGATACATGGGTGTAACCTCCACGGCATTCAGCTCTCCACAATGCGATGGCTAAGCCATCCATGTATGCATACAGAGTAGTCTATACCAGTTTAAACTAGGCACAGAACACTTCCACCGTCCTCGTCATCATCTATCGTTTTTAAAATGCTTACCCACCTTCCTCCCCTCCAACCCCCTAACCCCCCAATTCCTTAATAGACGCTTATTAAATCCCAGCCTTTCGTTTTCGTTCCCGCTCGCAGATATCTACTATCTAAACGACGAGCCGGAACGAGAAGAATGTGATGATTCATCATTTGCTGCAGGTAGGTAGACTAGCCCCTGAGATGGCTCGATAAGCGTCGATTGCCTAATAGAGTAGATAGTAAGTTAGCAAGATTTCAAGGTGTACATCTACATTATGTATACTGAAGGATGCGTTGGTTTTCTTTGACCTTTTCTAGTCCAGGGTGATTGTAGAGCTAGCGTCTAAGCCTAGAGAATCGATCATTTGCCCCTTTCGATTCAATTCCAAATATGCGGAGAGAGGGGGTAAAATGCAGGCTAGGTTGTGAGCTCGGATGATACATGCCTTATGTGGCGATGGTGAGCCTCAACATCGGCTTTGAGAAATCGAAATGCCATGTATTATTCAACCCATTGAGTTCTGTGTCTAAAGGAAAGCTATCGTCGTACATTATACAGAGATTGAAAGGATACACGTCAACGGAAAAGGGTTGAAATGAGAACAGTCAATTCTTCCTAGTGTCCTCCTCGATATAGTTTCCGCAAAATGCGGCCCACGAACACCCAACGAGAATGAAAATGGGGATATGGTATTGCACAGAACGCCTGCTGAAAAGAAAAAGACCCGAAGCGATGGGCTCCAAGCATGCATGAGATCGTAAAGGAGACACTTGCCTATTGACACCAAGGCGATGAAGATTGAAGCAGGCTCTTGGCCTGTGGTTTGGCGCCATATCAGTGTTGAAGATTAAACAGCCGTGCCACTGGCGCTGCTAGATTGGCTCGCTATAAGCCGGTTGTGTCTACAGCTTGTGCGCCTAATGCTCATAAGCATAAGACGGCTTGGAGTAAGGAAAGGAAGGAGAGGAAGAGGGCAAGGAGTACTGACCTTGCACTGGCGATGCGGTCTTCTGACGTTTCAAGTCGGAATACTCTCCCGCAACGAGTGAGCCATCGTTCGTGTGCTTGCCATTATGCTGTGCTGCAGCGGCAGCTTGAGCGGCCATCTGGAGCTCGCCAATCTGACGTTCCGACAATCCGCCATTGTTGTTCGGGCTTTGCTGCTGAGCTTGCACCTGTTCGGGTTGAGGTTGTTGGGCGGTCTGGTTGAGGGCCGATGGCTCGCCGTGGTCGCGTGAGAGATCGACGCCGGCGGGGGCGGGCGGGATTTCGCCTTGTGTCTCAAGGAGGCGCGATTGCAGGTTGATGATGTAGTTTCGAAGTTGGTAATTCTCGGTCTGCAGGGTCTTGTACAATTCGCACAGCTGCTCGAATTCCTTGACCTGGTCCTTGAGCTGCTTGATGTACTCCTCTTTACGTTGGCGGAAGGCGCGCTGCAAAGGTTAACGTAGGTTCAGGTAGGGTGGTGACGGTGGCTGGGTACCTGAGCAGCTCGGTTCTGGGCGGCACGCTTCGACGTGGACAGCTCGCGCCGGCCCTTGCGGTTGTCGCCCATGTCGGCCTCGGGAGCTTCGCCTTGACTCATGGTGTACTGCGGACCGGCGATCTGAGGGTCAATGGCGTGCTGCTGGGGCGAGTGTTGCTGGACGTTGTGCTGTTGCAGAGGCGGCGGCGCGGCTGGTTGGCCGGCGCCAGCGGCAAGCAGATGCTCTCTTAAGCCTGCGAAGGCGTGTTAGTAACCGTGAGGCGCGAGGGTATTCGGAGCCCCGAAGAGGGAAGAGGCTATCACTAACTCATCTCGATGCCCTTGGACTCCTGGTAGTACAGTCAGCAAGAGAAAAGTGGGAGCAGTCAGCGCGCGGAACGGACGACGCGGGCTTACCTGAGCTGGCTGCTGCATTGTTGCTTCGTACGTCCTTACGTTCGGATACAGCGTGGGTAGGCTGGACGGCATCAATTCTACAAGACGCGCCAAACTCGGGGGTGATGGATGGTGGAGAAGTTTGCAGCGGCGCCGGATAAACTACTCGCCAGCGGTGTTGACAGCAGCAGCAGCAGCAGCAGCAGCACAGTAGTAGTATCAGCAGAAGCAGCAGCGAAAGTTGCAGTGGCGACAATGGAAGCGGTAGACGGCGGTGGTGCTGGTGGAATGAAGGAGGGGCCTGACGTCGTCGATTAGCCGTTGCGCCGCTCTCTTTGTGCGCAGAAGGCGAAGGCGAGGGCGAAGACGCGAGGGCGAGAGCGGCAGACAGACAGACACGCGCAGGCAGCTACGCCCCGCGGCACTCTCTGCAGCGCTGTCGTCGTGGGCATCGAGGGAAACGCGCGATGCTACAAATCTCCAATATAGGCTGCGATTGCTTACCTGGATGGACTGGAGGACGGTCACGATGGATTGGTGGGTTGCGGGCTTACTCAAAGCTGCGTCATCAGGTTTTGGGGGAGAAGCGCGACTAAATAGCTGAGCCGGGTCTCGGGATCGGGCGGCGGGCCTACTGACAGGCAGTCAACCACCGTCGACGTATCATCATGCAGACTACGGAGTATGTACAGACGAGTAATGAATGCAGCAGAGCTCGGTACCTAGTATGTAGGCAAGTGGCATTGTTGGATATTATTACATACTCCGTTGATACATAGTACCATTAGTAACTGTTACACACATGGTGTGATAGTTGGTACATAGATACCACACATCACGCATCAATAATCAACAAATCTGCACGACAGCCAACGCGTAACTTATCTAGGCCTATTTCCAGTCTAGTGCCATTTCCCTGTATCTTCTCGTCCATGTACTCTGTAGGCTTGGGTATGTAGTATTCCGTACTGCTATTGCTGCTGCTACTGCTGACCAATGCTCCGCTTTTCACCTTCGACGCCTTGACACGCCTGTCCCGACACTCCCGCTCGTGCCCATGCTTGCTTCTGCTGCTTCTGCTGCTTCTGCTGCTTCTGCTGCTGCTGCTTTCTGCTTTTGTTCATTCTGCGCGACGAACGATGGGCATCGATGTACGCACTACTCCGTATGCACAATACTTCAATGTTCACATACATATTCAGGTATCTATTACAAAGTACTCCGTATACTCCGTACACTCCGTACACTCCGTACACTGTATCTATTGTACACTGCTCCGTCGCCGCCACATGCACTGCGGCAGGTCGATATTAAGCATGCTACGCCTAAAACAGCCCTCGTATAACCGTCTCCCGAGGTGCCACGCTCGCCCATCATTTACACATTGTTTCGATAGTCATCTCGATACGTACCGACAAATCAGTAGCTGATGCTGATGAGAAGCGGCCCGAGCGCTGATCTGCATATCTCCAGCCAAACGTCTTTCCTGCATCCAACAACAATTAACCACAGCAACGAACTCGTGACCTAGTACTCCCTACTGCCTTCAGGAAAGTCTGGTAGCATTCGTCAAGCAGCTTGCGCGGTCAGAACCACCACAGCAGCATTTACCTACTTCCTGTTTCTCACTTTCCGCTTCCCGCCTCCCGCTTCCCGCTCAACCACGCCTCCAATGTCACCAGCATGCAGGCGCTTACCCCGGTATGTATCCCTTGCATGTTACATATCTAGACGACGGCGGAGCTGCAAGCCCTTTCCATCTGTACTACCACACATGCACACACGATTATCTAAGAACTCTAACCTGCCTCTAACTCCTCTACCCTAGAGTGTTCAACCATACACTTGGCTATAGGACGTGCCTTTCTACCGTTCATGCCACTGCGACTCGAGCTGCTGTGATTCGAGCCACACCAAACTCATGCTCCTTGATTAGATCTCAAACTCTATCAAGTTCGCGCCCAGCATGTTTCTCATCATCACTGCGTCAACCAAAGTCTGAAGCCGACGAGAAGGCATCTGAGATAATCTTTGCCGTGGGGCAACCTGATGACCTACCCAATCGTCTGTCAAAACTCTCGGCATGGACTATCACGCCGTCTAAAATGGGTATAACGCGTCACTTCACCTTCACTACCTTCAAAGATGCATGGCGCTTCATGAACATCGTTGCAGACGAATGCAAGGCCAAGCGACATCATCCGTCGTGGTCCAATCTCTACAACAAAGTCTCCATCGAATGGACCACGCATAAGCCCCAGGGTCTCAGTAGCAAGGATATCGAGATGGCTGAGTTTTGCGACCGGATTGCCGACGAAATTGGTCTCCAATCGCAAAACCCAAAAAATTGATGCTGTGAAACAGCGATGAGGGATAGACAGGTCAGGCAAGTGATTGTGAAGGGTGACAGTCACAGCCGGCACATGATATTCCATCCTATTCTATTTTTGACTTTGAAAATGTTCCACCTCCCCAGAGATTATCTGACAACCTCAAAATTCAAGCGTCAAACAGGTTACTTGCGGTCTGTCGCCAATTCCACGGACTTAACTATCGTACATCCTATATCCGCATGAGCCAGAAATGAGACGGGACAACAACAATGACCATGACCTGAAAGTTCTCAGATTCGGGCACATGTAAGTAACCACCAGTAGTTCAGAAGCCCCCGAATGTCTCAACCGCTCGATACACACCCACACACCCCGTTGCCCCACCTTGAGCACGCGGCCACGCAGCTTGTTGGACCTTGAAAGTCTCCTCGCCACCGTTACCAATTTCCACAAAGGCTAGTTACCCGCGGACTCCCGCTCGATTATCTAATCAAGAAGTCAGCAACTAACGTCCAAACACTGGCGTGGATCCAATATTAGTTATTATAATCGATGAATACGCCGGATTAGAAACAATTGGAGGAATTCCTAAATTGCATTTGTCATCACACCATGACAACACGACTGATGATTCCCTCAGGATTGCCCCATTGCAGGCAAGCCAACGCACGCGATGATGCACCGCATTCCACCCACCCATCAATCAGACCCTTGTATAGTACAATATTATATTGTATCTACTCCGTATATCATCTTGATCACCCATGATGTCCCGTGGCACAGCAGATCGTATCTACATACATGCGCCGTGAAAATACCGAATGCGGTAACACCCCGCGAACTGATGCCGCCCCCAAAAAGTAATCGGGCTTGTACGTGGAAATTTACATGCAGTTTGCACGCATGCACATGGATACATACGGAGTACACACACGCTCCTTTCGCTTCTACTTGACATTGTAGATTGAACACGGAGTAGATATTGTCATTTCCCCATCATTTCCAAGGTTTTTGCGACTGGATGATGGATTTAACTCTACATGTTCTGAACTGAACCCAGCACCACTCTGCCACGCTCCATGCCATGGATATCAGCATCCTCCCATCCCATCCCATTCCATTCCATCCCATCTTTTCCCTCCTCTTGCCTTTTCCCCACAATCCCCAAAAGAAAAACCCCCCCAGAACAAACAGCAAACGTGGTGAAATATTACAATATTTGTCAGACTAACTAACTACTAGTTAGTTAGTTAGACAACTAGCTCCATGATGTAGTTGTAGCCCAAGAACTCCAAGTAGGTAGGTGGGTAGGTAACTAATTATCCCCTGAAATAATTTAAACAAATCAAGGACACAAGATATAACATTTCAAAACAATATAAAATATTAAAAAAAAAAAAGAGTCAACATGAATAAACTATAACTACCGTAAAAACATGACAATCACTCTCCCTAGGGGGGGGGGGGGGGG